>JAEAOA010002032.1:0-144146 GCA_016746295.1 Potamilus streckersoni | reverse complement strand
AAATTTTTTCAAATGCAGAAGCGACTTCAGAAGCTGACTTTGTTTTCAATGGTTCTGCTTGTTTAAATCGACTCGCAATATCAACTACAGTTAGCGCGTATTTGTAACCATGGTCATGTGGTAAAAACAATAAATCAGCCTGATGAACTTCATTGGGTACGGTAACATCAAAATGAGAATAATTAATTTGTTTAGGCGGTGGTAGATAAATTTGCCATATAGCTTGTTTGGATAACCAATCTTTTGCAGTGGATTTATTCACTTTTGCAGCGTTAGCGAGTTTACTGATTGCTGCTTTACCCTTCCAGTATCCTTTCGGAAAAAAATAAATAGATTCAATACTATAAGAACACTGGTGTTTTCAATTACCAGCACCTAACACTAATTTGCCTTTCATAGCTGATTTGACCAACCATGAAGCCAATTTTTCTTTGAAGGATTTATCGGGAATAGCATTTAACGCATGAATTAATTTTACATCCGCGATATGTCTTTGTTGCAAATTATTGCTTTTATATGCAACATCATGAGCATGACATGCCTTATCAATAGCATTTATCGGATACTCACCAGGCCGGGCTGATTTTGATCATCAAGTCTGATATCTAATCTCGTTCCGGGACCACAGTAGCTATATCCTGGAAGGTGTTTTCTCCGGGGTATTTTGCCCATGGGGTCCCGGGGAGTTTCCAAGTTTTGCGGCAATATCACCTCGAGTTGCTTTTTTTTAAAAATCGAAATTTTTTGTACCACATGTTACACACTTACCAGTAAGCGCTAGTCTATTGTTTTTAGTTGTAATGGTTGTCTGATCGGTTGTATCAGTACGCTGTTTACACTTAACACAATATAGATCCATAATTTATATATAGCGTTATGAATATAATTGATTTTTCAGCGACTAAAAGAAGAGAACCGGTGAAACACCACGCAGCGCTTCCGAATTCTGTCCGTGCCATTATAATCGGACCATCTGGATCAGGCAAAACACAATTACTGCTTAATTTGATAATGCGATTATGAAGTGGGATAAATTATATTTAGTTGCCCCATCCGTAGATGATCAACGGTGCTATGAAGTGCTAAAAGATTATAATGAAAATGCATCAGAAATTAAAGGTGAAAGTGTAATCGACTTTATTACTGATATTAATGATGCACCATCAGTAGAAGATCTCGATGGAGACATAAACAATCTTGTAGTGTACGATGATGTAATGTTAGATAATCAAAAGAACCCTGCTAGAATATTTTCCCGAGGTAGGCATAAAAACACTGACGTGATATATGTCACTCAACGATATACTCAAATTCCAAAAGTGATTCGCGATAACTGCAATATTCTTACTGTATTCAATGGCGTTGATACACATACGCTACGAAATATTTGGCAAACATGGTGTTCCGATATGGACTTCAATGGATTTAAAAATTACTTTGGTCATGCTCAGTCTGTCCCATATGGATTTATAACAATAAATTTACACGACCCTCGGTCACGATATCGTATTGGACTTGATCAAATATTTGGTTAAATAATTTGTATTAATCAGCAGCAGGGAGGGTGAGATGACAACATATTTGCGACGTAGATGGCAGCAATTTGAGGGTGTTTATGACAATGTATTTGCGACAAAATCGCTAAGGCTCCATTTGTAAAATGGGGTCTTTAATTTTTTTTTGGTTAAAATATGAGATTTCGTAGGAAGGCTCTATTTGGCATTCTGAGGCTTTAATCGATTTTGTCGCAAAAATTTGTAGGATTCACCCTCCCTGCTGCTTGACGCATTACGCGGTAGTTCGTATATCGATCAGCCACCAAAAATAAAAAAATAAAAAATGCTGTATAAACGTAAAAACGTCGATAACAAATGTTTTCAATGGGTTGTTCTTTCCGCGCTATTTCCAGCAGAAAAACACGCTGATCTTGTTGAAAAGTATATTAGTCACGTGTCAAGGTTAAATTTTAAAGATATTGACTTTCCAGTGGCAGAAAATCAAATACCAAAGTTTGAAAAGAAAAATTAATGTTTCGATTAACGTTTTCGGAGGAGATGAAAAAGAAAACGTCTATCCGAGATATATTTCAGAAAAAGCTTCACAATCGACTATAAATTTGCTGTTTTATAAAATCATTACGTTTCGATCAAAAACTTAACGGACTAGTTGGTAGACAGTATAATAAGGATAAGAACAAAAAATTCTTTTGTTATCGCTGCTTGCACGGTTGTACAAACAAAGAAACATTACAAAATCATTTGAAGTACTGTAGTGATGTGCAAAGAATAACAAATGCCGTCCAAAGAAAATAACGTGTTACAGTTTGTCCATTATAATCACAAACTAAAAATTCCTTTCCTCATATACGCTGATTTCGAATGCCTACTTCAACCTGTACTTGGCGTAGAAAATAATCCCAACTAATCGAGTACAAAAAAATCAAAATCATGTTCCATGCAGAGTAGCGTACAAGGTGGTTTGTTGTGTTGATTCAAGATTATCTAAATCAATCCAACTCTATCGTGGTAAAAATACAGCTGTCTGGCTTCTCAAGCAATTGATTAACGAAGTCGATTATATATTTACTAGTTTAAAAAAGGTAACTCCAATGTTAAAATTAACATCTCAACAAGAATCTGATCACGAGCAAGCAGAAATTTGTTATATTGTGAAAAAGCTTTTAACACTTACAACGTCAGGGACAAGAAAGTACATGACCATTGCTATTTGACAGGTCAGTATCGTGGAGCGGCTCATGATCAATGTAATTTAAAATTTCATGCTCCAGATTTGATTCCAGTTCTTCTACACAACTTTCAAGGATATAATAGTCACATTATCGTAGAAGCTTTTGGTGATCCTGACATAAAAGCTCGTCTGAAACTTAATAACATCATCAAATGCATTCCAAATAATTTTGAAATGTACATGTCAGTTACACTAGGTAAATTGCGTTTCATTGACAGCTTGCAGTTTATGGCAGCATAGTTATATGAGCTAGTAAAAGGTTTTAGTAAATTTGATAACCTAAGAGACTCTTTTGGAGATAAATTTAATCTACTGACCAAAAAAGGAGTTTTTCCGTACGAGTATCTCGACGACTGGAGTAAATTTGATGAAACATCTTTATCTGACAAAGACAAATTTTACTCGCAACTTAAAAATGAAAATATAACTAATGACCAGTACAAGTTTGCACAAGATATTTGGAAAGAGTTTGATTGTGAGACGTTTGGTGATTATCACGATTTGTATTTAAAAACAGATGTTTTATTGTTAACAGATGTTTTTGAAAGTTTTCCTGAAGTAAGTTATAATAATTACGGACTATATCCTTGCTGATATTATTCTGCCCCTGGGCAGTCATGGGATGCTCTGCTAAAGTTTAGTAAGGTAAGGTTAGAATTACTGACTGACGTTGATATGTTCAATTTTATCGAAAAATGTATCAGAGGCGGTATTAGCGTGATCACAAAGAAGTATACTAAAGCAAACAACAAACACTTAAAATAGTATAATCCTGAGATTCCTTCGAAGTTTATACTTTATCTAGATTGCAATAATCTTTATGGCGGTTCAATGGCAGAACCAATGTCTTTTGATCGATTTCATTGGATCACAGCTGATCGATTTCTATCAGAGACAGAAAAAAAGATACCCGACGATGTTTCGTATTTCGTTGAAGTTGATCTCGATTATCCAACTTCGCTACACAAATTGCATAACGATTATCCTTTCTGTGCGGAATCTATGGTCATAGATTATAGTTTATTATCCCAGAAACACCAAGCGTCAGCATCACCAAGACAAAATTCTATGGTCACAAAACTAGTACCAAATTTTCTTAACAAACGTAATTATGGTTTGCATTACAAGGTTTTAAAACAAGCAGTCGATGCCGGCATTGTGTGAGAAAAGTTCATCCTGTACTAAAATTGAATCAGTCGCCGTGGATGAGAGGTTTTATTAACTCGAACACTTCAAGAAGAGCTGCAGCAAAAACTGATATTGAGAAAAACGTTTTTAAACTGATGAACAATTCCGTTTTTAGTAAGACAATGTAGAATATTAGGAACGGGTAAATATCAAACTAGTTAATGATATCAATCGCAGAAACAAGCGTGTGTCAGATGATGATTGTGTGAGCATGAAAATTTTTAATGAGAATCTTGTTGCGATACAAAGAAGAAAAGCAAATCTAAAACTAAACAAGCCGATCTACGTTGAGCTTCAGAGTTAGATTTATCAAAGTGGCTGATGTACGATTTTCATTACAATTTTGTTAAAAATCAGTGGCCGGTCAGGAGATTATTGTTTACTGATATTGATTCACTCGTATATGAAATCGAATGTGAAGACATCTATCAGGATATGTATGATAATCGACATTTGTTTGATCTTTCCGATTACCAACGTGACAGTAAATTTCATGACGACACAAATAAAAAGGTTACTGGTAAGTTTAAAGATGAAATGAACTCGAGCAATATCAAATATTTTATCGGATTACGCAGCAAAATGTGTGCCGTTTTGCTTGACAATAATAAAATAACGAAATAAGCAAAAGGTTTGCCTCGCGATTTTGTTAAAAGTTTATGAAATTTGATGACTACAAGTATGCACTTGATGGCGGTGTTAGTTTTATAAGAGCTATGGCTATTCGCACTAATCATCATAAACTCGTAACATATGTTATTATTAAACGTGGATTGTGTAATTTCGATGACAAACGTTATTGCGAAAATGGGGTATATACACTTGCACTTAGGTATTGCCATGATGATAGATATATTGTTGACTAAAATTTTATCTAAGCTTAAGAAATAATGTTTGAAAATTTGACAGTGACAAATAGCTACAATAGCAAGATGAAATATTTAATGATAGACGGCAAATAATTGACAGTTGAAATTGATAATGAAACATCAGGTATATGTTTTAGTGGTAACCGTGACAAGCTTAAACTTTCGCTTATCAGATTTAATAACAGCTAGTATTTCAATTATCTCGAACAATTATATCAAAAGTTGCAAGCGGAATTTAAAAACTTTCACAGTTCGATTAGCCAAAAAAAATATACTAAACTTACTATTGATCTCGATCGGTCAAAAATATATTTTATCGACAAAAATATCTTCTAAACAAACCACAGATAAATAATTTGTTTGAATGTCGTCGTTATGTGAGCGTTAAAGTAAAGTTTAGTCTCTATAATCGTGATAATGAAGTATTTGTAATATCAACAGTTGAAACATTAATCATTGCTGATGAAATATAATATAATGTACTTACCTTTTCCCCTTGTGAATGTCCGCTTACAATGATTATAATAGACGCCGCTTTCCACCACAAATACAATAGCTTTGGTGCCCACGTGATCTCCGCTCACATGTGACCTGTCTAGACAGTTTTATGAAGCGTCTGCCTGCCTTTTCGTAGTTTAATTTTCGCTTGGGTGCTCACGTGATCTCCGTATAGTTCTTACCTGATGAAGCGCCAGTCTAGACAGTTTTGTTATGCGTCTGCCTGCCTTTTATATACGAGGTCTGCGCATGAGCATTGCAGTGTTTTTTGTTCTAGAAACTTCGGAACATGCAATTTGTATATGATACATTTACAGTATTTCCTGTTCCAGTACATTCCACATTATCACGAGATCACTGTATGACACATCTGTAGGATACATCACTGCATTATTATCCCTGTTCAAGGCTAAAAATAGAGCTACCTAGTTTGACTCGGCTAGACTAAAGATATTGAACATGGCTGTTTTTACAGGTATAGAGCAGATCTTGCACTAAAACCCTTACCTTACTTCTGATAAAATTTGTTTGAGGTAAAAAGTTTAGGATAGGGATGGGTGGGATTTTTAGGACAAAAAAGAGGGGTAATTTGTATTTATTAGGAGGGCAAGATGGGGTGGGTGGGCTAAGAATCTGATTTTCTTCTACTACTTCATTTTCTAAAATAAATACAAGTGTTAAAATACATTGGATATATAATTGTTGCTTACAAATGCTTTTATGATTGCCATCAATAATCTTAATATTGCTACGTTGGGTTAATTTATTATTGGTTGGTGGGGTCTAGACGGTTCTAGAAGATTTTCGAAACTTCCTATTGGATGGACTATGTCGTCAAATGAATAGGTGTTTTGAAATATTAATCAAGTAGTAAGAGTTCTTACAGCATATTTTCGTAATAGAAAGTGCATAAAAGGAGAGAATTGAGAAATCAGATTCACTCCGATTTTGTAGCCATACTTATTTATTGTGTTTCTGTTGTAAGCCTGGAGACGTGTTTTATATTGAACGTAGATAGTACTCGAGAGGAACATAAATTTGTTTAGACTCTTCAGGTGAAATAGTTCACATTTTGTTGGACTATAATATTTTTTCTGGAACTATTGTTAATTACTAATAGGGTCTACGAACAAGGTGGTCTAAGCAACGTGACGACCTTGGTGGACCAGTACGTTTCCGGTTCTGAGGTTTTTATAGAACTCTTCATGTTTTTGGACTTTAATATAACATCATCAAAATTATTTTGGATTTGCTTCATAATTTTTCACGTTTGTCTCATATTTTCATAAATAACATTAATAATTATATTAGGATATCAAAATTGGGTAGAGAATTTTAAAAGTATATAGGACTATGTTGTCACTTACAAATTGAGACTAGTTACAAATTTAATGACTTGGATGACATAATAACCGACTTACCTTAGAAGCCGCTTTTCACAAATGTAATACTGGTTCAGAATTAATATCTATTTTTATATACTATTATAATGTAATGAATTATTGTATTGTTTCTATGTTCATTTGTATGAATTCGCTAGCTTCATAGTATTCTTTAGATAATACAGTATAATGTCCAGTGATCGTTTGCAGGTTGTTATTCTAAATTATATGAAACAAAATATATTTCTTGAAACGATTATAACATCAGTCGTAAATATTGAATTTTAGGCTTTTTGAATTCAAGCAATATTTAATCACTCGTATCGTATTCTGCAGGGATTTTTACAAGCATATGAAGTAGTAGATCACAGAGAAATTATTCAGTGTGTATTGTAAGATGTAAAGTAATATGTATTGTGTGCATAAGTGTATCTTTAGAATATAGTTTCATATATATCAATAAAAGTCCCAGTCAGAGAAGAGTGTCTGTTTGTATTTACTGCGATCTCCGCTACCTTTTGCTGCCAGAGCATCCCCTAAAAGATATATCTGTATAGACACCATTACACATGACACCTTATCTTTGAAAGAGACAGAGAGAGAGAGAGAGAGAGAGAGAGAGAGGAGAGAGAGAGAGAGAGAGAGAGAGAGACAGCGATACAGAGAGAGAGAGAGTCCGAATTCTCCCCTTTTCTCTCTATCCTCCCTTCTAGCCACGCAGTATAACATTGCTAAGTGTTTACGAAAACAGATCATTCAGATTCTTTAGAATTCGTAAAATGGTTTCGAAAAAATTAATTATTTTATAACTTTACCAAACTTGTTAATTTTTCTTGTACTGTTTACTTCGAGTTGTTATAATATCCACACTCCAACACTATCATGTAGCAATGTCCTAAATTAACGTGAAAGGAACGAAGACAATAACACACATATCTCAAATATAATGTAGCTGCTTTTTTGATAGCAACGTTATAACGGAGAAAAGACCTTTAGGAATATTTTAAAATACATAAGAAAATCAATCCTGTAATTATAAATTATCAAATGTGGTGATATAATGCTTGTTTGTTTGTTTTTTTTTTTTGTTTTGTTTTGTTTTTTGATATGGAAACAAATGCATTTAAATATGGGGAGCGTAGTCTGGTAAAACAATTTAAAGATATTCAAAGAGTGATTAAAAATTGACACAATCCTTGTTATCACTACAAAACGAGTGAAGAACCTTATTCTGGAGCTTGAAAAATAAATCTGTTACAGTACGAGAATCCATTTAGATGACAAAAGAAAAGAAGAATGTGAGTAAAAGAATAAAAGAAGGATTACGTAGATGATGGTCCGCTGTCAAAAATTATTTAACCGAAACTAGGCACATCAAATGCCTGCAAGCAAAATTAAAAAAAAGTAAAAACAAACTTATCGAATCACAGATTTATTCCTCGTTTGTTAGCCGCATGAATGTATGTTGTGAGACAAATACACCACATACATATTTCTTTTCCGTTTTATTCCAATAAGGTAGAGTTTGGTGTTTGCAACTCGATCAAAACTGTATTACTGAACATTAGTAAATTATCATAATTTTTTTATTTAAATGCATCAGATTTGGTCAGCTATTCAGTATTTTTGTTTTCGTTAATATGACTGGATATTTGGGGCATTCATCTTTTCTGTTCATCACTAAGCATGTTGTGCTCCATTTTCCAGTTGTACCAAACAAAAAAAAAAGGAACGGAGGAAACAGGGCTTTCATCATAAAGCAAGATTTTATAAGACCTTACATCATACATACATGCAGAGAATACGATTAATTTAATTATTCTAACACCTAATTTCCCAACATTGAAGCTTAGAAACTATATCTACCTTTGAATCTCAAGCCTAACTTATTTCTTTCTTATCAAAAGCAACCGGAGCTTTGGTAAAATAATGTTAGATCACTCGTTCATTTTACTGCATAAAGTTTAGAACAATTTAATCAAGCTAAGTTATATATGTTTATCACACACTAGAGAGAAGGAGCCTTTCTACATTGACATCCATTGCATTCGACTTCCCTATAGTTTTTCATTCCCTAGCGCGAATAAGTAGATTCAAAGCTTGTTTGGCTAGATCCAATACTTTGGAAGAAAACCAGGATTCAAGAATTCAGCCAATCGTTTCGACACTATCTGCTGAAAATGAAAAGACAAACAATTAACATTGTGAGTTTGTGTACATAGAGAAGGTCATAAAATTGTTTAATATTATAATTGTTTTAATTATTTTACCAAATGTTGACCATATTGAAAAAAAGCTACACGACTCAAAACACCCCAGGCGAGAATGTTGCAGAACTATGTTTAATGTGCGATATAAGCAGGACTTTAATTTCAAATGCACAGCTGGCAAAATGCAATGCTAATGGTAGTGAATCATAACAGTTCTTCTTGCTTAGATTGTTTGATCCTTCATTAGTCCAATAGATTAAGCATTTATGGCAATATTCTTAAAGCATCGTGTCTAAAACTTAAATTATTTTTCTCTCAAATTGAGTTACTTTGTATGCAAAAAGTAAAGAAAAATTTTGACAAATCTTCCCAATCTTCCGTCTCTGGGATAGTGAAGGCCTCCCTCCTATACCACAACCGTGGATGATGACGTTGTGATGATGATAGTGGTTGTGGTGCTGGTTGTGGTGCTGGTCCTGGTTGTTCCGGCGTCCTCACCTCAGGCTTCACCTAACACTGAGGTCTTATAAAGAGTTGAGGCAGGATTATTTCATTCTCCTTTTCTTTTATTTTCGTCTCCTCTTCTGTCCCGTCTTTCTCCTATATAGCCTCCCTAGTCAGTTCGATTAAAAGACGTTTGGCATTCTCCAGGCTCATTTAAAGTTTCAACAGTTTTGCTAATCTGCTGATAATTTTTCAGTTGACGAGTCAACGATGGGCAGCTAAAATTACGTATTTTCCGCATTATATACTTGAAGCATGTTCGTGAAGGTAAATATTCCCTAACACCCATTGCACGGACTTAAATGAAGCACTCACGTTAACATTTTAATTTATTGACTTACAACACAAACATGCACAAATCGACAATTCAAAAAAAAGAATTGATTTTTACTGACAAAAGAAACGAAATGCTTATAGACCACACTTCTATTTTTTTTTTACTATCAAACGTTTTGGCAAATTGAATGAGCATGTTTTTTTTAGAGAGTATTAGATAGTTCTGAAATGTGCTGCAGGTTTACCAATACGATGCGGTCTGCTTCTGCGAAAAGAAAAAGATAATTATTTGGTGTCTATTAGACAGTCCACAAAACTTCTGTCTGATTCTTGCTGTTGCTGCTGCTGTTGTTGCTGTTGATGATCTTCTCTCTGTTTCTCAAGTCTATATCAGTCCATTCTTCTTGTTCTTTCTAAATTTCTTTTCTAAAGACCTCCTACATCAGATCTTGGACGACGGATAACATTCTGACATCCTCTATCTCTTCAGGTTTAGATACTAGGTTTAGCATGGCACAATGTAAATGGATGTAAGCTTCGCTCAGTTTAGCTAGTCTTGAAGGCATGTTAATAGGTTGACGAGTCAACAGTGGATGGTCAGACTGGACTGCGCTTGGATTATAGTCGCTTACTGCCTGATCGGCATTCGTGCGACTGTTTGTGGCCCCGAGCTGGATGTATGTCCCTTTAAGAGAGCGCTTGGCCCCGAGCTGGGCATTCTGGAAAATTGAAGAGGTAGGATGCCCCCCCCCATGGGGCCACCTTGGAAGAACAAAGAAGAAGAAAGATGACAGGCGGGGAAGAACAACGATGGAGAAAGCAAAGGAACGCTGGTCCTTCTGGAACTTTATGAAATCTGGTCAAATTATATCCAGTTTTTTCATACGGGAATTCTTATGCCAATATTGTGCTAGCCACCTTTGCAATTTGTCGAATGCCTCTGAGTTGTGATTTTTGAATATATTATTGTTTGAATTTTGTGTACTTGGCGTACTTATAAGGGCCTAAAATTTCCTTCCATCTGTTGGGTGGATGTCACCAATTGTGTTTTTTACCACCGCATAATTTGTCTTGGTTTTTAATTTTGACCGCCTTTACAAAGGATCATGTTTGTTCAATAGGTCTTAAATACCAAAGTGAAAACTGAGTTATGGTATATTTTGCTTGACAGTTGGGCGCGCGACCCCGCACTGGTAAGACTGGTAAGTAGACAGGTAGTAGTGTTATAGTCATGTATACATGCTCGTGTTGTATGACTGGTTAAAGCCCTGAAAAGGGCTAGTGGCTTCTCCTCCTTCCGAGTCCGAGCTCACCCGTGTCTCAGTGCTAGACACTTTTTGCCCCGGCGCGTGGGCCTTTTTAACCCCCCTGGTGGCTCACCGCCTTAGCCGGGTGTCACTTTTCAGTGAGATTGCTGTCCAGAGAGGCACTTAGCCCCTGGGCTGGGCTTTTGGTCGTGGTGCTGATATTTCTTGTTGACCTTAAAGACCCTTTACTGTAGTCTCATTGAAAAACCCAGAGTGCTTCCACGCCATCCCCAGAAAAGGCAAGGCAAGTGTCAAGTAAAGTGAAGTACCGTAGAGCCCACCCGCTTACAGAGTTCTGTAGTGTCGTTGTTTATACCCCAGGTCCACTTCACACTATCAGGCAATTGAGATTTGTAATCCTGTCTCTGTGTGAGCATGTGGCCCGGGGCGCTTTCCCGCGTTGTTGTTCCGTTCCGTCTATCCTCCTGTTTCCCGTAGTCTTCTTCATTCATCCTGGGCGTTGAATGTCGTGTACACCCTATCGTTAATGTTTGTGATCTAGTGTTTCCCATTGTCTAGTGAGGGTGGGAGTTCCTAACTAACTGCCAAACATGTGTGAGTTACATACGTTTGATTTCTGAAAATTCCTATCGTATTTTTGGGTTTCTTGTTTTTGCGTACTGTGTACCGTTTGATTTCCAAAAAGATGTCAATTTTTGATGGGTATCAGTTACCCTGGTAATTTTGAGATCTTAGTTAGTTGGAAGTTGGGAAATAATTTAAAACCAGTCATTCTTTTAAGGCCACCTGTTGAGTTGTATATCCAAAGAGCGCTCATAGCCAAAAAGAGTCCAATGTATGGCAATATGAAAAATCTCTTTATTTTTCCAGTGCCGTTAAAACAACAGTGAGTTACAGTATTTATAAATAATTACTGGTTCAGCTGCTATCTTCTTTCTTCTTTTCTTCTATTTATCCTTCTTTTAATTATTTTAAGCGTACTAAGTAAAAGAGTCTTGATCCTTTTCTTTGTCCTGTTTCTACCTTCTTCTTTTCCCATTTTTGTTTCTTTCTTTCTTCTTTTTCATTCTACTTTCTTCTTTTCTTTTGTTCCTTTGTTCTCGGGAACACCTAAAAACACGTTCCGTCCTCTTCATCGGCTAGCTGAGGCTGCTCTCCACTGGTCAGACTGTTTCCGTTGTTATGCATTAAAGTCACTGTATACACTTTCGTGTTTTATGACTAATAGCCCTGAAAAGGGCTAGTGGCTATATGGTTCAAACGCGGACGCGTTTGAAAACCATCTACTGGGTTTTAGTGTCGGAACTTTATGTTAGTTCATTGATGGTGATGGATAGAGAGAAAGTAAAAGAGCATATATTCACATTGTAATTTTGTTTTTGAAAACATAAGACAGGCACGTGTTTTTGTCTTCTCAAAATACTTTGTATTCAAGTAACATTGATAAGAAACAAAGAAACAATAATGTCAAACAAAAAGTATTTTTTGACAAGGTTGACAACGTTGTGAAATCATATGAGATTTCAACTGATGAAGTTATGAGGCCATTGATGTACACTACATTTTCTAGCTAAAGAAAAAAATAAGCATAACGGTCACAAAACCAATCGATCTCCTTTTGTCATTTTTTTCTAGAAGATTTGACGATCAAAATAAGTCACTAAATGTTCTAAAGGATATCCAAGACTGCGTTGATGAAGAAAATATAATATTATTGTCCACAAAATATGGAATCTGTGCTTTGGAATTTCACATTACTGTATCATATCGTCAAAACAATTTTTTTCTCATAAAGTCAATGATATCGTCTTTCAAAGCGGGCAATCAATACGAACCGATGACCTGGCAAAGTCCAACCGTCTTTTGGTTTAGCGCAATTTTCCAAACATTTTGTGTATTCTATACCTGTATCTATTATTTCTCTGTTGTTACAACATTGGACAGTATGCAACAAATTTATTTTGCTCAAGACACAAATCTCTGTCAGAATCACAGTTGCATATCATTCTATATTTTTAGTCGTCTACTAAAATAACCTCCCTGACAAACATTAGGATAACCAGCGCCTTGCGAATTTATCTACACTTGAGACAATATGTTGACAATATATATTTGTAAGTTTAGATAAAATTAATTGCAATCTTATCATTAGCGTGAGAAGGTTGCTTGTCAAACTGTAAAATAAATTTTAAAAAAAATAAGATTTCTGCTCTGAGACATCTGTCGGATAAAACATAATACAATAATATCCGCAAGCAGACATTAAAACAGGTTGGAGTGATTTGATGACTAATATATTTTTATATTTTTGTTCATTTTTTAATTTTTTATTACATTTCGGTGGATATGGAATTCCAAAAAGACAGAGTGGTGGAAAAATATATTATTATGTTTAAAACTGAGAACTCATGAAAACCGGCTGCTAATGAGGTAAGGGTTCCATATCTTGTAATCTCCTGGATAGTCATTATGATCACCCACCGTACATTACCCTGCCATGACTGGAGCCACGTCGAGTTGTTGGGGGAGTAGGGGGGATGAAGGGTGTTTGAAATTCGAACAGGGTTTAGAATCAGGGGGTCGATGCTGCCTGTTTGCTTGGATGATTACAGAGTGTGAAGAGAATCCTATAATGTGGTGTTGCGGTGGAAGAAATGTGGGCGGGGTCGGGGGGGGCGATTATGAATTGGGCAATTTGCGAATGGGGGGTCCACTCCCGTTGGCGATTTTGTTGTTTTTCTTTTTTTTTATTGGTTTTCTTGTTATCTGCGATTATGTTGTTGGCGATTTTGTTTTTTCGTTGTGGCATTTGAGCTGTGGCATTTAATTATATCAATTTACATAAATTTCACTATTTTTTTATTCCACCATTCCCCGGGAATGATTACGCATGTTACCCTCAATACTTGTCTTGTTGCGGCGCCAAATGCGAACTGATACTGACATTGCTGCTAGTCTAATGTTCCGAATCACCGAGACAAAATCTTATTTACTTAGGTATTATTGTGCTAGCTAATACTTATATACTGCCGGACCAAGAAAAACCACTTATTTTGCACATCGAGTCACGCGTCGTAATGTGGCTTGCAGAACTCAAATTTAAAATACAGTTTTTTTCACGATGTCATACTTCTTTACTTAATTTTTTTTAGCACTTAATTTTGTTTTAAAACACCATCAGAAATTTTGATGGTTCATTTAATGATTCATCTTCTCGAGTTTGCAATAGCAGCTGCTAATTCTATTTTAACAGGGCCATCGGTTAAAATTTGCTTCTTTATTCAATATATTTTGCCATTTTTATATACCACTGTAGATTAAACTGCTGAATGACATTTTACCTCAACATATATCTTACCGTGACTAAAATCTATTCATCGGAATCACTAAGGCGTATACGTTATAAATGTGCTATGGAACCGTCCAAGTGTCCAGATAATTTCATTATCCGCTGTGCTATATTACAATTCGCTCTGTTATGTTTCTAACATCAGAACAAGTGACCGTTGTATCATAGGGATAAAGTGTTACGAATTTAATCTGCACTGATAATCTGAGTTAGATCTTCAAACATCTTGATATTTTTGCATTTGCCTCTCAAGCAGTTACAATGATACGGTCGAGAAATATTTTTTTATTAGCAGCATCTTGAAAAATTACACTTTTATAGCTCGATCTGTGTGCATCCGCTTTGATATTTATTCTAGGCGTATATTCCGTCTGACATCTATGTGGTCCAAATATTTGCATTTATTTTGTTTGTTGGTTGCTCTCGGGCGTGCCTGTTGGAATAGGACTTAAGTGTAGTCGTCTGTAATTCGGAACCGCGGTCTGATTTATTTTATGCTGGATTAAAATAAATTATGTTTGTAGCTTATCAAATGAGCTATGTAATTCTGTAGTACTTTAGGTGATCGACGGTGTGTTTTAACATGGCATCCAAGAGCATAAGTTTTGTTTTATGGTAAACTATAAATCAAAACCGCAGATCCATGATCTAAACAAGCAATCGTTTTGTTTGATCGATCTTAAATAAAGAGTAAGTTTTACTCAGCGAAACACTTTATCATGATCGCAACAAAAGCCGACAAATAATGCTTTAGCGGATAGTCAATAATTGTTAATCTGACGTGATATTGCTGCCAAGTTATTCAACTTTCAGACTAGCAAAACCTTCGTTGATAACGTGGAATTTTTTACGGCATAATGTGTGTAAGATAAGCAAATTTAACATCACAGTACCGTTTTCATTCTGTAGCTGGTGGTTGTTATATTAAGATTATTAAAAGCCTGCCGTAAGGGATAACTATTGTAGCGTCTTGCCATTATCAGTCGGCAACCTGGTTGCTGGCAATAAATATCTAGTACAGCAGATATTACAAATGAGAAAAAATTTACACAATTACCGCATTTGAATCTGCATCGCTAGACATCCATGTATCTTAGAACTCTCTTCCAAAAAATTCAGTTGATCTAGCTATACCCCGTTTCCAGTATGTCTTATAAACCACATCATATTCGTTGCAGGTGAGCTGTGCCAGTAATTCGTTGGCTGTAGAGAACTCGATTATTATTTAATATTTAAGCGACAATTTACTGCGACAACCTTGTAGATGGAACTGCAATATCTTCTATAGGTTTGATTGGCAGTCCGAATTTCTCATTTATACCTATTTTTTGAATATACAAATACCGTTATTTATAAGAGCTACGTCTTGCTCAAAATGCTCTCAATTGCATACATGAGGATTGGCTACTGTCTTAATCCTGGACAGAGGAACTTTCTAACATAGCCTTATGTTGGCAGTTAGAAATACGTCTTTGTCTCTGGTATTAAGGTTTCTGATTCCAGCGTTAGTTTTTGGTTTCTCATTCGTTGAATTTTCCATCTGTAATTTGATATACTCTAATTCTGTAACAGCGTGTGTCGATGTCATAAGTTGTGGTTTAACGCTAGATAATTTTTACGACTAGACATTTTATTTATGTAGATGAGTATATGAAATTTTAATGCGGCAAGGTTACTTTAGATATTTTGTTTGTTTATCTGCTTCGCACTTGGTAGATAATAGTTATTTTGTTGTTCTGTTATCTTAGCTCGCTGCGTTTCTTTGTTGGAGCAAGTTCTGAGATGCTTGTTTTATTTCAGATGCAGTCGGTGGATCTTCTTTTATTTATCAGCTATGTTTTGTCACGACAGAAGTCCCAGCAGGCAGACTGCAGCTCCAATTGCAAAAGCTTCTACTTGCGTGAGGAGCAATTGGAGCACTTTACGCGCTATACCCGGGAATATTTTCAATAACTTAGTAAATTTATTTAAGGGAAAAATCCTCCTATTTATTTTTTCTTCGATAATTTTTTTTTCTTGTGTTTTATATATCTGATGTTGTATTACATTTTTAATTTTGCTAGCGTAGATGTAAATAATAAGTTACAACTTCATTATTTAATGCACTGTTTTCCTGTCTGGTCTGTCGCTGACAATTATTATACTTTATATTTGATTTTCAAGATTTAAAGGATAATAGTTAATATGTCGTGGAGTTATTTGCTACCTTTTGGATGTTATATAGCGCAGAACACAATAGAGCAATTACTAATTTTGTATTGTTACTTATGTTATATTTATGGCAGTTCTCTGGTCAACGTAATAGCTGATCAAGAGAGTGTAAACTTTTTAAAGTAATGCCTAACATTGTGCGCAATACTTCTTTCTCTTGGTTCAAGACCCGATTAATATATTTTTTCAAAAGTTCGTGATCGCAATGTGTTTATAATTCGTGACAACTAAAAATTTTGTTATGAGTTCTCTTGTTTGTACGTGTTTAGAGCAGTAATATTATATGCTCCTTGTGAAATTTTTATTTTTTATGTTGTAGATTATTGAAAGATGTTTTGTAAAAGTAGATAAACCAAATCTCTCATTTAAAATTATTTTTTAACGTCGTTAGGCATCAAGCATTTCAAAGAAAATAGTCAAGAGTGATGACAATATCATATTGTTTTTGGGCAGGATCAGCTTAGTTGTATAAGGCGGAGTGATTAAGATTTACTGATAAAGAATTTCGCGCATATCTTTTGCGGGCTCCTCACTAGAGTTTGCAATAATGTTGTTTAAATTCTTTTATTATATAGTTGCATTTACAAAATTAAGTCGCCGGTTGTATAGTTTCTTATATTTTTTCGTCAGATGTAATAATTTGCTCGATCTCTAGATGAGCAAGTATGTCAAGGATTTCATTATAAATTTCAACACTATCATTCAGCTTATTTTGATGATAATAAGCCTCCTAATTAACATTAGTCTACCTATCATTTGGCATTATGTTGATGTATCAGTATTTTTACACTCAGTTCCTTGTTCTTACTTTATCTATTTTTTTTCTAACCACGAGTTTTATTGAGTTTCAATTTTTGGTTCTAATGATGCAGATACGTCAAGGGAATGAGGACTGTAATTCTTTATGATTAAAGCACAGACCAGATGGGTCTAGACTGACTAATACTATTTTGAACAATCAATCGGTTGGAATCATTTCTGTAAAAACCGTAAGTCCCACCACCCTGCTGCCCACTTGCTTTTAAATTATTTTACACTTATTTCATGTTTTTAGGAAATAAATTCTCTATGTTAAAAATTTATAAAAGTTTTTATAAAGCTTGTTGTATTCACTATGTATGTTACTTAGAACGAGCCGTTACGTAACAAATATATTTTAGCACATTGGAATACCTTTCAAAAATGTTGAGATATCATATCCATGGTTTCCTTATCGTCTTCGAATGGAGCAATATCTTAACTCTTAGTTAAAACATGTTACAACTTCCCATGTGGGGTTATTTTTTTCAATAGCACCGAATTTCTTAGAATCCTTCGACCTAATTTTATCTTCATGCTCCATAATCTTCAAACTTTTGATTTTCTACTTCTTATTTACTGTCGTTTCTTCCCATTCTCTAATTAATCTATTCTTCATCTGTGCTTCTTTTTTCCATATGATAATTTCGTTTCTGGTATGTTTTTTTTTTCAAATATATTCTACTCTTGGCCTTCCTTTTTAATTTCTCAATTATTTTTTTTCTTACCTTTTATTATCTTATTTCTCCTTTATTATTGCCTATGCTCTAATCTCTGATCCTTTGACCTATTTTGTTCTTCAAGATGAAGATTTCTAAGGAGTCATTCCCCTTGTAGCACAATCTGTATTTCCGGTTCCCAAATTCCTCCAATTGATGTCATTTCTTAAATATTATATTGGCCAATTTATAGTGCACTACTAAGCTAAATACGTTATTACAACGATTTTCAAACACACAAACCGTATTTCCTTCTCAGCAGATAACAAAACATATGAATGTGTACCAAAAAATTAGTAAAAGTAATGTTATTTCGGCTGCTTTGATCTTCATTGTCTTGTCCGGGAACGGCTGATACATATTAAAACATTATACCAATTACTTATGGAAAACAATTAATTTTAGTGATCCATTGAATCCGAGATCTTGCATTGTTGACCCCATTTTAACAAGATAACTGGGTTGGGATCGAATTTATAACGAAAACACAAATGATGGTGGATACAAATACAAATGTTTATTATTGAATGACCAAAGGGAAAAAAAAAGACTTGCGTTATTTAGGATCTCATTAGGAACAATAAAAATCACTACTCACAAACCTGATAGATAATGCTACATGCATAAATACAGTAAATGGCTCAATACAATGTAAAACGTGATGTTCACAGTAATTTCCACATGATGAAAAGACCATGACGTGTTTAACTTTAAATAGTAAAATGATTTATTTTACTCATATAGTAAAATGACGGTAGTAATCATGAAAAATGATGTACTGGTTAACATAGTACAATGATTTTAAAATTTTATTGATATCATCAGTATATCATTTCAGTCGCAAAACATGGGTTTTATATCAATCCTAAAAACATAGCCTACGGTAAAAAATATGGAGTTGCATAAACCCGCACTGTCACTTGAATGCTTGGAGAGCAATCAACATATGGTCATCTCAATCACAATCACAATCACAAATGATCTTCAAGCAGTCAGCTTTATGTGTGCTGTATGCAGTCTAGCTCTGTCGTCAGCTGTACGTCTTTCTATGGGTACTATGGTCTGCTTTTACAGCTTGCTATGTTCAACTTTATGGTCACCTCAACAGCTTATGCCCCGAAACTTGATCAGCAGAGAAAATATATTAACACCATGTGCCAAGGATGACAGAGGCACATACTATAAAACGTAATGACGTTATGACTGTAAGAATACAAATTACATTAATCGGTCAATCATTACAAAGCCAATATACTTTTAGATATGAACTTGTGCCTGTGTCGATAAGAATCCTACGGTTTGGATAAACATTTATTAAATTATAATACCATATTCATTGCTTAATATAATATAATCCGCATCCTCCTGGGCCACGCTTTTACATAAATAAAAGGACCTAAGTATATGTATTAAAAGTAACAAAAGGGATATATAAATGTCCGTGACAGTTATCATCAGCTCAAGAGGAGCACCCTCACCCTTGTACTTCTTTTTCCTTCATATGGTTACTGAGTTGAAGTGGAAAAAAGGTAAATATTTTAGGGCTTATGCAAAGTTAGTTTGATATAGGTTTGTTTTTTATATGTATTTACAAGTATCGGTGCAAATTAGTAAATTAAGAATGTATCAGAGAGGCGGGACAACTGATAATTATTGTTACTTTAATAAAGAAAAACGGGTTAAAGGATAATATAAATATAATCACTATCTCGTCCTAGCCTTCTAGGCGGATAAATATGCTTGTGCGTACATATTAGTGAATTATTTGTACATCGCCCTTAGTAATTTGGTTTCTTTTGTTCTGATGTTTTGCGTATCTTTTATTGACGACCTGCTGAAAAGTAACTCTTACTCGCAATAAAAATATTTTGGGAATATTTATATTTATATTTCTCTTCAAACACATTTTTAATACATTTATGTGTATACCTATATACGTTTAATATTATCTGACAGTGTAATAATCCGAGCTGTTGGAAAACCTTTTAGTAAAGACAGAAAGAACGATCAATACAAAAAAAATCAACATTTTCAACCGATTATAAAATTATTGTTTTGAAAATTTGGCGTCAACGTTTTCCAGTCCATATTGAAGAATCATTCTCGTATGAAAATAGTTAGTTTCAATTCTTAATTGAATTATGTACAAAATAACTTCAACCCATTACATTTTATTGGAGTCTATGAAATATTCGGGTGGTGTACATTAAAATAAACATAAGGTATATGATATTGATTATAGATATTTGAAAGGGAACGTTACGTTCAATTTAAATGAGATTTGGTCTGGAATATACAGAACCATGGTGGATACAGTTCGGTCGTTTTCCCATACAAATGAAATACAATTTAGTTACATACACATTTTTGCTTTTCTACCCAAAGTAATATTAGTAAAAGATAATACTACAAGAAAGAATGAAAAAGTCATCAATATAGTTGTAACAATAATTACTGAGTAGATATCACCACATATTACGAATATTGAACTTACTCGCGCCTCTCGACATTAGTTTTAAAACATTCTTGTTGAGTCTGCCTAAATTAAAAAAAGTCTTATTGTGAATGGAATGCTCACTGAAATACTTTTTCAGTTTGTCTTGAATGTTATGTTTTGTTTTTATGTTGACTTCTTATTTATAGCTGAGTCAAATTCTTTATGATCTACATGTGATTTGACTGGCATTGATTCAACACAATTTTGACGCCATTTTGATTGCATGGAATCATAATAATGTTATTTGTCTTTTTAACTGAAATCAACAGAAGGAGCTACGGAATTTCATATCATAATGTTTTGAGGGATGTTAATTGAGGATGCAATTTCTTTGGAATGTTTGTCTAAATTTAGGGATAATCGCCATTGTGTTTCAAGTTTGGACGAATGACGTTGTAGTGTTTCATTTGGATTGCAGAAGAGCCCAATTAAAGTACATTCTCTGATGAGAATAAAGATGCATGAATGAGAGAATAAAATATTTTGCTTTCGTATTTGCACTGCCACTGCTGGGAGAAGCAAGCTATGGCTTGCGTAATTCTATCGCTAGCTGCGAAAATTTATAAAATATTGAAACGTTTTAAACTGTTGAAGTCAGATAAGAATTTGGGCTCCCGGAGGATTTAACACAAAAATCTGATAAAATAATGAAAGGGCAACAATAAGTTTGAGATTACAGTTGAAGTTTGTTTTTGTTCAGATTACACTAACTTTTGTTGTAATCAGACTAGAAACAGATAATGAGGATCTTATTGAAATATTAAAGAAATGATGACCAATGCACGTCTGAGGGTGATTCATCAAAACGTTTAGCCAAGCTTGCCAATTCGGCATTACTGTCCCTTTTAGGAGTAACACATTAGTAAGTACGGGGACTGTTCCCCACATTGTTTTGTATTATCGAATCAAGGTTGTATCAGACAGAACTACAAAAGGTTATCAAATTAATGTCCAGTAACTTGATAGAAGATTGTTTGTATAGATTTCGAATTTCACAAAGAGTCTGCATGCGTTTGTCCTCAACAAAATTTTAAAATGTATTCCAAAGAGGGCAAAAAAAATAAAAAAAATTGGATATAGGTCTAGCACAGAGGTAAATTCTGTACAACCATACCTTGTAATATTTGTTATTAGCTCTCGAGAACGGTACTTGTATACCTTATTAAGTAATTCCTGTTTCTCTACACTGTGTGCGAGACTGTTTGATGGACATCGTAGTAGTAGTAGTTTCCTGTTTTCTTTCGGTTGTAAACTCTGAAAATCCGAAGTTATCTTATTTTTTCTTCGATTTTTTTGGGGAAGCTGTTTGCTAAAAACTAAGTTGTACAAGCCCATGTCAAGAATTCGAATTAATTATTTTCTAGCTATTTATGTTTCTTTTGTTGGTTGGTAGTATTATTATTAGTATAATTTTATTTTATTATATTTTTTATTATTTTTAATATTATTTATTATTCATTATTATTATTATTTTTATTAAATTTTTATTATTTATTATTTTTATTATTTTTATTATTATTATTATTATTATTATTATTATTATTACATAATCAATATTCATTTCCTTAAACATCTTGAATGGAATAGTTACAGACGAGATTTTTAAATTACTCGATCAAAGGTGTAAGCCAGCGCATTATCTGTACCCGAGCACCAACCAGGGTAAATGATTAAATGCAAACATTTCTATCAGGGACAGACCATACATTTGACTTGGAAACTATTGATTTTTACATCCTTCCAGTTTTCGTAATAGTCTAGCAACCATCATCTATGGGCACGGAGCTGGCTGCCCTTTTGCCGTTTGATTGTAATATCGATGGTCCTCAGCTGATATATTGGTAAGCGTTTGACTAGTCTACTTTACCAACAGAATATTATAAATCATTACTCCATGAATCTTTAGCAAAAAATTGGGATCCAGTTATGTGTGTATTTTTGAAGAAGGTGTCTATCTTGAGAATAAGGAATGTAATCTGACGATTCATAATAGTTAAATGAATACGTGGGAGGAAAAAGAATTGTAATTATCTCAAGCCATGTGTAAAAAAATGTAATTAAGTTTTTTTTGGCTTCGGAGTAAATTACTTTAATTCTTGAGGGAAGAAGTCACATTGGTTATTAATACTACTGCTATCTATGCTATTATATCATTTCTACTATTACTGCTCAACTACTGGTCATTTCAAGTTGCTTTTGTGATATGTTTTCCTCTTTAACTTCGATTACTTGTTCTTTCACCCATTTGTTTTTGTATGCTTGATTTTACCCTGTTATTTTTGCAGATACTAGAACTATGTTTTTATTCTTTATAAAACAGAGGTTTACGCTTCTCAAAATTGGTGAATGTTTGGGTATGAAGTCCTTGGAACACTTGTATACGTACACGGAACAGACCGGATTATATTACGTTGGGAGTCAGACACAAATTCCCGACGGACCCTTGGCAACATTTATTATCTCACGACTACAAGGACGGTAAACTGAACAGAATTAGTTGAAAGTGGACATGAATGATTTCATCAAAAATATGATTTCTAGTTTCTAATTATTCGAAATGCATATGTTCATTGTTATTTTGATTTCGTATGGAAGCCGCAAAGCTATGGTTGCCCAAAATATTGCAGTCTACAAAATATTTACTGGGATGAAATTCGTGCGAGAAATATGATATCAACTTGAATCCTAAAAGTGGAAAACATTATCCATAATTATTATCTGTAAAAAGAAAATTAAGATGCAGTGTATGCACATTCTACATTTTATAACGGTTCTTGCGACTGGCTCCATGTTCACTAAGATCTTTAATTCTTCGATGTAATGACTATCATACCGAACCCTAAGTTAAGCAAGTCAATGTACTTTATTCAAATCCAAAGCACTTAAAATATTAATTCACAGGCTTTGGGAAAAATTGTTTGTCTAAAGTTTTTGGCTGCGTGTTGGCTATTAATTATTGTTTTATTTCCACATGTACGATTTGAACCGTTCACTCTTGGCTAACTCAAAGAATTGTTTACCTATGGGCTCCTTTTCGTAAGAAGATGGTTATTTTTCATTCTGATACATTTTATTGGCAATCTTGTAATGTCATATCACGACCCAGAAATGTACCAATATGTATCAGGTATGCTTGGTAACAAATGAAACATGTCAACAATATCTTTACAAGTTATAAATCAATGTCAGGCTAATGATTTACAGTGTTATAGCGGGGATAATGTATATATCTAGTTTATTTATGTTTCTAGGGCATGGTGGCTTTTAATACAAGTCAACACTGGATTGTGTTACATAAAAGCCTTTCAAATGAATTCTCATGCAAGCGATAGAAGTAATCCGCCGTGAAAA
This sequence comes from Potamilus streckersoni, assembly GCA_016746295.1. Classification (NCBI taxonomy): domain Eukaryota; kingdom Metazoa; phylum Mollusca; class Bivalvia; order Unionida; family Unionidae; genus Potamilus; species Potamilus streckersoni. The sequence goes on along the minus strand of JAEAOA010002032.1, from coordinate 120,278 downwards.
AATGGTACCTCTTTGGTCTATTGCCTTATTTCTTTTCCCTAACAAATGAATGCTTCAGATCTGCAGGCGATTGTATTCCAAACGAAAAAGCCCTAAGATTTAATTGTAAATTATTCTACATTTTGCATAAGGCATACTGGACTGATCCTAAAATTTTGTCACCCGAATAAATGACGTCCTAATTTGCAGTATACAAGAGGAGACATATGCTGACTCAAATTGATAAATCTAGGATATTTTTCAATATTAATCTCCTGTTGAGCAAAGCAACAAAAGCATATTTAACAACGATTCTGTAATAGTTAGTAATTGTAACTTTCATACTTGACTATAAATACATATTTTCATACGTTTTACTCAGTTTTTTGATAGGTGTGGCGTTGTGTATGTGTTTGTGCTAGTGTGTTATTTGAGATGGTGTCCGTCACGTGAGTGAGAGAGGAGGGCGATGAGAGAGATTCGCGACGAAGACGTGGACCGACGACGAAAGGAGGAGAGAGAAGAGCGGGGTGCCCACGTGAGAGACGAGACATGATGAAGAGGAGAGAGCGAGAGAGAAGAGAGCACTTGATTTCAAACATAAGTTACTTTTGTTTATACGTTCCAGACCCGTAACATGTACATGAGCACATATTTGTACGGGAGAACTAAAGGGGAGTCCATATACATCTCGCGAATTGGTGAAAAAGCGATCTCAACAAGTAGTCTATCTCGCCACCCTCTGCTAACTTGCGGACCGACAAGCGAATTTGAGGGATCAGTCTGCTCGGCGGAATCAATAATTGTAGAGGTTCTGCAAAAAGTTTACGAGGAGTCCCCACAACCTAATACAGTACCGGAATTCTACATCAATCAACAAAAACAAAGTAACCGTTAAAGAAGTATATCAGTTTGGGCTTATAATTATATGTGAGTTTACTGTATTTTGAATTGGCACAATATATTAGTATTATTATTATTTTTATAATTATTTATCCTCATTATTACTATTATTATTATTGTTATTATTAATTATTTATTTTAGTTTAAAATATTTTTATTTGTTGTGTTGTTGCTGTTCGTTTTGTTTAGAGTTTAGTTGTTGGGCCGTTCCATTGATGTGATATTTGTTGAAATAATACAAGATTAATTGTTCCCAAAACTCAATCAGCTTTCTATATTCTGCACAACTATCCATGTCTTTTAAAGAAAAAACGTGATTTATCTTTTTTATTGAGTCTACCGTACTGAGTAAACACAAATTAAACCCTATATGCAACTTGCATACAGTTTCTTAAAGATCTAGTCTGTACTTTAAAAAGCGACCTAGTCTAATTTGATAATGAATCGGCTAAAGAAATACAATGATATTTGGATTATGAGGGAGACGCTGATGAGGCAAACCGATGAATATTTTGCTCATATTTTATGACGCAAACATTTATGTAATTATTATGCTTTTAAATGTCGTAGATTATAATGCAAAGGGGTCAAAATGTGTAAAAACTTTTTCACCCATCATCTAAGCTAATTTGCTTTTTTATTGTGAGAATATTGATAATTATTTCGTACGAACATCATTAGGCCCTGGGATATTTTATCAAAACACAAAGTAAAGGTATGTGATTTTTTAAAAAATTCGTATAGAGTAGTATTTGGAGGAAACTTTTATTTTGATTTCCATTTAATTATGTACTTAATATTTTCAGGTTTTTGCTTTCAGTGCGTTCTACCCCGTGTACACTAATCTGTATGGGTGCACGTAAAATAGTGACTTCATCTAAAGAGCAAATTGGCCTATAAATAGATAAATGATGTGCATTCTTATTTAATGTACCTGGTAGGGTTCGTGATAAACTTTCTTTACGTTGAAGTTATGGTAGTTGTTATTTATCTTTGTAATTATTTATCGTCCGAGTCAGGTGTGATATCGGAATTTTAAATAAACAATTCATAAGTAATAAAATGCAAACAGTAAAAATTAAGGATCTTTGAGTATTCGGATTTGTTCTATACCTGCTATAGGGTGCCTGTTTATGGTAATAGATAGTCCTTCTTCTTTATTGGTATAAAATAGGGTGGTAGGGAGACAGCGGAATAATAACACACAAGTATAGTGAAAGTTTATCAAGGTTGACTTGTCTTGTTATGAACCTAATGAACTTGAGGTGAGGTTTGTTTTAAAAATGAGCCATATGTGCAATTTGGTCGTGAAGCCACCAAATCATTTACAATTTCTATCTTAGATAAATTTGTAGCTGGCTCTGCAATCTCTTAAAGATAAGATTAGTCGGTTTCCCTCAGCGTGGATTTTGCCGTGAACAATTAGAGCAAGATTGTATTAATTTTCTGTATGAACACAATTGGATAACAAGATTGCGATTTTGGCTAGCCAAAGACAAAGAGCACGTAATTCTCCTCGCGGGTTTGTCGACTACACTTTCATGGACATGGTCAACATCACATTTGCACGACGCTCGTTATGGACCAAAGGATTACTAATAATTATCACGGCAAAATTGTTCTTGGGTTTATTACTTAACACCATACTTAAACACATACACTGTCTATGCAGCAAGCTCCAGTCGAATTCTTTTGTCGTTGTTTCAGAGTCATAAAGAATTCAAATATGAAGATCAATCTCACGTTTATCATTTGTTTAATTGAAATGTTAGGAAATAAGACTCCGCGCGAACAAGTGCTCAATTTTTTTGTGCTTGGACCTATTCTATGTAGTTGATCCCTGAGTTTTGATCATTGTCGGGACAAGACATCACTGAGTTCATCTATTTATGAATAACCAGGAGTAGGCCGAGAAAATGCTTAGACTCATGGACACCGTTAGATAAATTCTTGACCATTAGATGTAATCATTGATAATCCAGGTCAACATTATCATTCTGTGTGCGAATGTAGTTTGTTATAGATATTCCCGGAGTCAACAGGAGATTATCCATGGTTAACGTGCTTTTCAACGCAAACATTGACCAGGTACCAACATACAATAATCATTTAGAATGAGCTTTTGTTTCTCTGGCCGTTACCGGAATCTTCATCATTGGTATTTGCCGACGTAGTATCTGTGGGCAATAACACACTTGGTACATGTAGATCTGAACTTTGTCTTGAGAGTTGATAATAATCTGCGTTTGGAACGACAAGTCAGCAAATATTTTGCCTCCATGCGATTATTAGATCTCGCGTGCATCTTAGGTGTCCTAAATGCCTCAAATCATCAATCATCTGTTTCGGGATTACAATATGTAACTAATTAGCATTGAATCTTATCCGGTTGCATCTGGCCTAATTAGTTATTTTAACATTTTCAGCGATTCGTCAACTGCTCTGTGTTCCATCAAGTATTTTTTTCATAAATGTTTACGTATTCGCAATATTGTGATTCACTGAAAAATGTGGTATTTGACATGATCACACACATATTAATTGAAGGGTTTTCGTCAGAAATATTTTAAACAATCTTGGTTTTCGTCAGAAAAATATTTGTAACTACATCCTTGATAATGTGCGTTTTCTTTTTATCATATAATAAATTATTTAGAGAATTATTTTTCAAATCTTCGTTAGGAACCCATGTTGTCTCTGCGCCCGTATGTATTAGGATTTGCTCTCATCGTTAGTTTCATATCTACCTTGCAATTTCAGTAATATGCGTCGGTGTTAAAACCAACATGTCCGTGATTGGTTTAACCAGAATTGCATGGTTACTAATTAAGTTAATCCTTTTTTTCTAGACATAAGATTTATTTTACCGAGGATGATGTCTGTTTGATATTTGATTATATGTTATTTAAGTTTTTCACGTACCACGTTCCGTTGTATTCAGAATGATTAATTATTAGACCTATTCAGATTTTCTAAATTTGTACAGACAGGCTGACCAGGGCATATGAGTTTGTAGCAGAGTATAAAGTCAAGTAGTGTTTCTTTATTATTTTGTATCCACATTAACCATACGCGTGTTTATACATGTACTGACAATTATTTTCCTTCGTCTTATAATTAGAAAATAATAAAATCCCGTTTCGAAATAAACAAATTATAATCCCTAAATTTACGACAGGTTCCGCTTTAGCACTTGAAAGTTTCGTGCCATTCATAAATACTTTCCTTTGAGGTAGATATGGAATAAACTAATTACTCTACTTATATCAGTCAGCCGATACTCATTTTAGAGCATAGACTATTTCAGATCCCACGCCCCGTACAAGTGTTGGTTTTGCCTTGAATATTGGGGGAACAACAGTAACCATAGGATTTGATTTCTATGGATCAGAATCTTACAACGACAGACTCGCAACAAAACGGGGCATCAGGTACTCAAATGGATTATGTTTCAAACAGCCTTCAATGAACCGGGCTTAATCTCAGCAAATCCACTGCTTAATCGAAATTCAACCGGAAAACGTTCCATGTATTGCAAAGGACTAATTTTATGTCTATGGTCAGATGACAAATCTGTCAAAAATATATTGACATTTTTGCCAAGAACCAAGAGATTAAAACTCGATGAGTTATGGAAGGACGCCAAGAGGATATGGCTCTTCTTAAAAATCTCATGTCTCTGTGCGTCGCAGTATGATATCGTCGTTAGCGTGTTCTGGAGGCAGACCTCTTTGCGGAATTTTTATAATAATGTTAGGACCTCAGCAGCCATCAATGCCTTATCTATATATATCTATATAATATAGGGAATTTACACAGAAAATAGCAATCATGAGATTGTGTTGGTTGGTTCCGTTCGCCAGATTTTCTTTGAGATTATGTTCGTAAAATGTATTTGTCCAAAGTCACGTAATGTCTTATTCTCAGAAAAACCAGATATATCACGAAGAGAAATAAAAAAAACGAAAGTAAAATATTAGCTCCTCTAAGCAAAACATGTTGTTCTACTAGACAACGAAACAGTACTAGCCAGGGTCTCTTCTAGCACAAAATACATTTTTTAAGGTATATAAGATGTTATATCTCTAAGATGTTACAATAAACTTCAAAATCTGCTCTTACGAATCTACGACCATATGGTATGACTCGACGTCTTACAAAAATACCCTTGGCATACTAAACAAAAGCTAATGCGTTTTTCGAATTACTCGCTCTCAAAGATGACGCATGCGAGTGAGATTTCGTACAACATCTGGACTCATTAGGACTCTAGCTCGACCCAAGTTATTAATGCCTTAACTCGTTTTTATAGCTGTAATTTCCTGTGAGCATGTTGTGTAATATCATTTAGCACCGTATATTGGATAAGAAGTAGGAATGTATTTCGTGGAGCCATATCATAACAGCAAGCCAGCGGGTGCTCTAACGCTTCGATGAATTTCGCATTTTTATTAGATTATGACTCAAGTTATATGCCACGATCGTTGTTCAACAAATTAGGACTGAATATGCATAAATATAATCCTTGCAATAATTACATTTAATAAAATAAAATGATATGAAAAGAGATATACAAAATTCATTTACGTAACACCACACTTAATTACAGGTCGCAAAAAACACGGTTTTAAAACCATAGAAATGAGAACCAGAACAAAGTTTGAATGTATTTTAGATTATATTTGATGCAATATGTTCCGCTAGGTATCCTTCAATTAATGTTGGTGAACATATAATAGAAGAACCACCCGGGAACTAGGGTTTAAAAATGCGAACTATCCCACCGACATATGATAATTTGATGTTCAAGATCCCATTCGGTACAATGTCAATGGATCACAGAAGATGTATATAATAAAGTGGGGCCCAATGTCAGACATCGAAACTCATCAGCGACTGCTATCATACCGACATACTGATTACTTTATGATCACCTTTCGCTACGTCACAAAACGTGATGGGTCGCTGATTTTGTACTCATCGGATTTGATATTGGGATGGATGTGCAAGTTACGTATCGGCTTGGTTAAAACTAAATTACAAAGACCTGAGACCAATAATGCGCTTTTTTTATAATTATAACCAAAACTAATTTTTTTTCTCCTCGCAACACAACATCGTGACTAGGTAAAAAAATATAAAGACAAGCTTACGATTTATTTGAAGAAGATCCAAAAACTTTGTCTACCTTAAATTGTGAAAAACATATAAGTCCCTGGCCATATTAGTTCTAATTAATGTTCTAATCTGAATTTCATCCCCGTTTCAAAATGACTGATGGTGACAATAGACGAATGTTTTACAACAAGAGTCCATATTTTTTCACTCTTTCACAGATTTATACTTTCATATTCCCAATTTAGAAGAAACTTTCTTCAAATGTCTTTGTCCAAAGTTCAGTTGCTTGGCTCTCCTAGTTGAAAATAATTATTTAACACGCGACGAAGTACACATATAATCGTAATCAAACCACATGATTTTCTGCAAAGGTACAAACGTAACCTCTTTCCAGCACAGAAGGAATACGCCTTCTTCATAAGGTATTCCTAAACTCTATAGATGTAGTTTCAGGGACTCTCTAATCACATTTTAAAATATGACCTCCAGACTAATTTGTTAGGTAATTGGGCCATTTAAAGCAAATTTAATACCTCTTTTCTATATACCGCACGAAACAAAACTTTCGATTTAGAAATTATCGCTACCGCAGTATTAGAAGTCAAACAAGTTTTATTAGAAATGACAGTGATCAAAATCAAGCATTTATACTTTATTTCCTACTGATTTACTTAATATGACAAAAAAAAGACGTAATAGAAAAAAATAGTGCTTAGGGCGAATCACATTTACCGTTCTAAACCACACGCGATGTTTCTAACATAAATATCACACCCTGCTATCATTATATCATAATAATAATAATCTTATTTTTTGATATAAAAATGAAAAAAATGAATTAAAAAATTAAACGAAATTAATTAGAACTTTCAAACTTTTTACACACATGTATTACAGGGTCGTAACAGACAAAAACAAAATGTTAAGTACGTCGGATAATGACTGCATGGTATCGCCTATCATTCATCTGTGTGATCGTAAAGATTTTTACAGCTACATGTTGTGAACAATTATTGGACAAGCCTTCTGAATTCCTGGTATATCTTGTATCTTCTACGACATCCCGCCGAGACACATATATGTCCACGAACATGGAGGGTGAGAAATATATCACGGGCTCACCACTTAGTAAATAAATAGACTGTTTGAGGTAGAACAGACAGAGGCCTGTTAAATGGGAACAACAAACTCATTGAATGCAGTGACTTTTTCCAGATGGATGACTGCAAATGGCATACTTGAGCATGTTAGTGAAAAAACAACGAAAACTTCTCAAAATCGAAGGACAAAATACAGAAATATCGCGAAGCAGTGTACCTGGACTAAATGTATGAGAAAAAAGTTAGAGTTGGGGAACGTGAGAATCTACGGGTACAACAGATGAAAAACTAAGTAGTACACAATGAAAAAATTGGGGTAAATCAATTTTAAAGTACGAATATTTAACCCACAACACACTAGTTTTGAAGCCTGTTTGATTGGCATCGATAATACGAGTAACTGTTGTGTCCTTAATAATTTTGATTAATCTTGTAAATGTATAAAATATACTTATGTTATAGTACATTATTTAATCTATTCCGGGAAACAGACGAAGCCCAATAACACAAATGGATGAGATTAAAAGTAAAGCTAAAGAGTACGGAAATTTGTCTCAGAAGTTTCTAACGGATCAACTTAGTATATACAAGGAACAATTGATTACATTCGTTTAAAGTAAATGCTGTAGTATTAATAGTGTTACGACGATAGATGAATTAACCACAATCGAAATAGCCAAACATCTCCTACAGTAAGATCGAATATTCAATATTACTGTGGTAACTTAATAAAATTTCAATAAAAAAATTCTTAGAACATTTTAGAGGGATCTGAATTGGAAAATGATAACTTAACAGCAGACGAGCAGGGACGGCGTGAATTCATACAAATTGTTTGTCCTTCGGTGTCGTTGGACCTTTAAAGTGAAGGGTTTACTCTACATGAGGCTGTGAAAAAAAGGGGTCAGGGTACCAAGTATTAAAACGAAATGAGTCAAGAGTGAATTACTCTAAACCTTTAATATTCAACGTACGGTTTAAATCGCCGCATATTAACAGCCATGAGGTTAGCTTAGTTTTGTGATATATTTAATGACTTTTTTACCCTGATATTTATTGACTATTTTTTTCGTTAAAAACTCGAGCAAAATTTTGTAGAGGTGCGCCCTCACGCTGCTCCTGATTTTATCAGGGGGATTAACTCACTAAAATTTTCTATCTAGAGACCTCATGCGATTATACTGGATTCTTGGTCATGTAAGTATTATGTTTTTAAATACCGAACGGAACAGACATTGGGCTTTAGAAAAGAAATTTTTCAATTTAATTTTGGCTCCATAAAACCCTGAACACACAGGTATATAAGTATATTGTGATAGGTATAATTATCCTATCACATTAAAACACAACCACAAATATTTACCAATTTTCTTGAACACATATATGTAACTGTGGCTGTGCCTATATTCTTGTGTTACAGTAACATATTCACGCGGACCTGTATTTTTGTGACGACCTCGAGCAAGAAATATTCTAGCCTGGAGTGTAGATTGTTTGTCGCAACAATCCACACATCATATAATACGAAGATGTTATTAATAAATACATCCAAGTCAATCTAAGGATGGAGGTCCGGGGCCGGTGTGACGAAGCTCTGTGTGGAGTCTATATCTTGATAAAGGTCAATAATATCTTCACGTTCTTTATTTAAGCCTGATATTTTGGTTTTTTTCAATTATAATCTTCGTCCTAAGTAACTTCTCGGCAAACAATGGTCAGATCTTAATTCACAGATTGGGTGCTGTTAAATTAGTTTGTTCATCTCATCCCATCTCATTTATTATCATTTAATAATAATTTGTGTTTTTAGAAGCAGGCAGGGTGTAACACCTACAAAAGTTTGCTCGAGTCCTAACGAAAAATAAAGGTACCTTCAGAGGGCTGAAAAAAAAAGAAAATAGCACTAAACCAAAGTCTCTAACTAATTAATTTCCATACGGTAAAGGAGACGGTATTTAAATCGACTGTTATTAGCTCAGTTTTGATTATACTATTATTGAAGTTATTTTGGTCCTTTATTTTGTAAGGCTATTTTGTTTACTCGGAAATACAAAAGCGGACCGTTCGCAGATTGGTTGTGCCTTCCTAGGCCCTGCCTACTGCTATTGATGGTCAAGGGTGAGCTGTGAACCAAAGTTTTTTCCTTAGACCTCACTGATACTCTTGACCTCAGGGTTTATGTATGGATTTATTGTTATAAATCCAAATGGAAAAGATTGTGCTTTAGAAAAGAAATTTTTTAAATTAATCATATCCATATCCCATTGGTTTAGAAATCTACCAAGGATAATAAATGATGGTATTTGTGAGAGGTATTATAGGGTGTGTGTATGTGATCGCGTCATATAAACACAACCAAAAAATATTTCACTGTTATCTCTACTCACCTATATAGGTAGTGTCTGTGGTAATATCCGTATGTGTATACATAAAACACGTCTGTCGTTTTATGTACGACCTCGAGAAAATATCTAGCCTGGATTAGATTTGTTTGTCCGCTCAACATCTCATCATCATGTATACTCCGAGATTTGTCAATGAAATCCAGTTAACGTCAATCTACAGTGATGGGGGTTCAGCGATATTTGAGGATAATGTCTATAATATCGACTCACCATCTTTTTTAAACTGATGTTTTGCTTTTTCATTAAAATCCTTAAGTACTTCGTAAACAAATGTTGATCACTACAGGACGGTGCTATTAATGTAGTTTGTTCCATCTCAACAATCCTCATTATTAAATCTAATATATACATTGTGTTTTACTTGATCAGATGGACCTATTATAATCATTCTTATCGAATTTTGGTAATGCTGGTGGTTTGCTTCACTGGTTCCTGTCTTCGTGGTCGCCGGAAAAATCAATTATAGTATCAATATCTTATTAATAACAGGAGTTTTTATATTTGTGTGTTCGAATTGTAGATCATCTACACCCACCACGGATTGACAACAATAATAACGAAAATAAACGACATGCATTAAAGGTATATGTGTAAAAATGTGGTACAAAAAATATAAATTTATCTAAGGAAAACAAAAGAAGAGGTGAGGGAAATAGCCGCATCATTAGGAAACTACCCGTTTACCATGGGCTAAATTAATTGTTGGTGAGAAGAAACACCTCCCTGGATATAATTTATAGTGGTTCCTGGAAATCGACTTGATATCCGACTTGATGATAAAGATCAACCAAGAATAGGAGAGTATCCAGTTCATAAAAATTGATCGAAGCATGTCAAACATTCTCGCCGTTGCTTATAAAAGTGAAGGATTTTGCAACAAACGGCATATTGAAGATGTAAAAATGATTCATGCATAAATCATTACCAATAAATCTGTTAGAGAGACACTCGCTAGTTTTCTAATAAAATCCGACTAATGAAAAGGAAAATAATGTTAGGGGCTGGTAAATTAATTTATATAATATTATAATGGAATCTATTTATTATAGCCGAGAGGGTATTGGAGGGTAAAGCAGCGATCAACTAAACTTAGCTAAAGCAGCAAAAGTTTCAATTCTGTTGCTGAACATGGTTTAGTCACGACAGGATATACGGCAAATTTATTTACCCCACAGGAAAAATTCAATATGCTCATTTTGAATTTGTCAGTGTTTCCTAAACGAAGTTCACAAACAGATAATTTTGTTTTTACACATGCCCCTGACGGTGTATATCTTTTCCTCCTCATCCGTTTCCTATTGTTGTCGAAATATCTGGTGTTGGTGAACTTGCGTTGTAGGACAGCACTGACATCATAAAAGTGTGCATATTCGAATTTTTTTTGGTGGATGGTAAATAAATTTGTCCGTATTTCCTGTCGTTACTAACTCTAATGTTCAGCAACGAAATGTGAAACTTTTGCCAGCTGTCGCAAGTTTAGTGATCGGCTGCTGCATGATCCCCTCTCCTCTTACCCTCCTTGGGCCTATAACAGGTGTGAGAGATGTGTGAGACGTTGTTCTGAGATGACATGGATTCACTATAATTTTTTGAGTATTTCTTTCGTTTCCTGATATTTTAGTATTATTCCATCTAGTGAATTGATAACCTTTTAATTGCTGATTCTTACTCTCAACTAAGTGAGGAGTAGTCATTTCCTATGTATATTACACCGTTTGATACTAAGGTGGGTTTTGTGTGTGTGTATCTCAGGTGACGCGAGTCCGCTCATAGATATCGAATATTTTTGTTTATTTTGTATTTTAGAGAGTTCCTCCTCTCCCCCTCTCGCGCTATTAGTTGTTTGGGGGAGACTCATGCATGTGTGTGTCTAAAAGAGAAATCTTAAGACATTGGCGTCAGTGTGTTGGTGGGCTTATGTTTAGTGTATGGATTGTTTTGTGTTTGTGGGAGATCTTTACTTTTATAAGCAACGTCGTGAATGTGACATGCTTGATCAATTTTATTTACTGGATACTCTCCTAGTCTTGGTTGATCTTGATCATCAAGTCGGATATCAAGTCGAGTTCCAGGACCACTATAATTATATCCAGGGAGGTGTTTCTCACCAACATATTTAGCCCATGGTAAACCGGGTAATTTTCCTAATGATGCGGCTATTTCCTCACCTCTCTTTGTTTTCCCTGAGATAAATTTATATTTTTTGTACCACATTTTACACATATACCTGTTAATGCATGTCGTTTATTTTTCGTTATTATTGTTGTCAATCCAGTGGTGGGTGTAGATGATCTACATCGAACACAATATAAACTCATGTTATTAATAATATGGATACAATAATTGATTTTTCGGCGACACGAAGACAGGAACCAGTGAAGCACCATCCAGCATTACCAAATTCGATAAGAATGATTATAATAGGTCCATCTGGATCAAGTAAAACACAATTATTATTAAATTTAATAATGAGGTGGTTGAGATGGAACAAACTATATTTAATAGCACCGTCTGTAGATGATCAACATTGTTACGAAGTACTTAAGGATTTTAATGAAAAAGCAAAATCAGTTAATAAAGATGGGGACGATATTATTGACTTTATCTCAAATATAGATGAACCCCCATCTGTAGATGACTTAGATGGATTCATTGACAATCTCGTAGTATATGATGATGAGATGTTGGACAAACAATCTAATCCAGCTAGAATATTTTCTCGAGGTCGTCACAAAAACACAGACGTGTTTATGTTACACAACGATATACACAGATACCTAAAGTGATTAGAGATAACTGTAATATTTTGGTTGTGTTTAATGGAGTAGATAATTATACCTTACAAAACATTTATTATACTTGGTGTTCAGGGGATATGGATATGATTAAATTTAAAAATTTCTTTTCTAAAGCACAATCTGTTCCATTTGGATTTATAACAATAAATCTACATGAACCTAGGTCAAGATATAGTGTTGGTCTAGATAAAATCTTTGGTTAGCTCCCCTTGACCATCAATAGCAGTAGGCAGGGTGGAAGGACAACAATTGAGTCGCTTTTCGAGTAAACAAAATAGCCTTACAAAATAAGGACAAAATAACTTCAATAATAGTATAACAAACTGAGCTAATATCAGGCGATTTAAATTACCGGTTCTTTACCGTATGGAAATATAATTAGTTAGAGACTTTGGTTTAGTGCTATTGTCTTTTTTTTCAGCCCTCTGAAGGAACCTTTATTTTTCGTTAAGGACTCGAGCAAACTTTTGTAGGGTTCACCCTGCCTGCTGCTAAAACACAATTATTATTAAATTTAATAATGAGATGGATGAGATGGAACAAACTATATTTAATAGCACCATCTGTGGATGATCAGCATTGTTACGAAGTACTTAAAGATTTTAATGAAAAAGCAAAATCAGTTAATAAAGACGGTGAAGATATTATTGACTTTATCACAGATATAGATGAAGCTCCATCCGTAGATGACTTGGATGGATTTATTAATAATCTCGTAGTATATGATGATGTGATGTTGGACAAACAATCTAATCCAGCTAGAATATTTTCTCGAGGTCGTCACAAAAATACAGTCGTGATTTATGTTACTCAAAGATATACACAGATACTTAGAGTGATCAGAGAAAATTGTAATATTTTGGTTGTGTTTAATGGAGTAGATAATTATACCTTGCAAAATATTTACTATACCTGGTGTTCAGGGGATATGGACATAATTAAATTGAAAAATTTCTTTTCTAAAGCACAATCTGTTCCGTTCGGATTTATAACAATAAATCTACATGACCCAAGATCCAGATATCGCATAGGTCTAGATAAAATCTTTGGTTAATCCCTGATAAATCAGGAGCAGCAGGGAGGGTGAACCTCTACAAAATTTTGCTCGAGTTTTTAACGTAAAAAATAGTTCAATAAAATCAGGGTAAAAAAGTCATTAATAGTATAACAAAACTAAGCTAACCTCATGCGGCTTATTATGCGGCTTTTAACCGTACGTTGATATGAAAGTTAGAGATTTTGTTTTAGGGTTAATGACCTTTTTTTCAGCCTCTGTAGGAACCCTTAATTTAGGTCAACGACACGAGCAAAAATTTTGTAGGATTCACCCTCCCTGCTGCTGGCTAGTTATCAGTTTCCATTCAAGTCCACTAAATTCTAAGAATTTTTTTGAAATGTTTTAAGTTATAGTAATTTGAATATCATCTTCTAGAGTATTTGGCTATTCAGTCTGGGGTATTATGGTAATTTTATTACAGCATTTACTTTAAACGAATGTAATCTATTGTTCCTGTATATACTTAGTGTCCGTTAAATTCTGAGACAATTTCGTACTTTTAGCTTTACTTTTATTCGCATCCATTTTGTTATTGGTCGTTTCCTTGATTATAGTTATTTATTGTATCATTACAATTATTCAAAATTATGAACACCGTTCTCGTATTTTCGATGCCACATGCTTCAATAGTGTGTTGTGGGTAATATTTTTTAAATTGTTTTACCCAATTTTTTCATTGTGGTACTAATTTGTTTTCATTGTTGTACCCGTAGATTCTCACTTCCAACTCTATCGTTCTCATACATTTACCAGTACCACTGCTTCGCGAGTTTATTTGTCTTCGTTGTGAGTTTTCGTTGTTTTTCACTTACAGTGCTCAAGTTTGCATTTGCCAGTCATCATCTGGAAAAGTCACTGCTTCATGAGTTTGTTGTTCCCATTTAACAGTCACTGTCTGTTCTACTCAAACTGTCTATTTTTACTATGTGGTGAGGCCCTGATATATTTCCACCTCATGGTCGTGGACATATATGTGTCGGCGGATTCGTAGATGATACAAATATTCTAGAAATTCAGAAGGCTTTCCAAATAATTGTTCACAACATGTGGAAAAGCTTTACGATCAACAGATGATGATAGCATACCATGCTAATATCCGACGTACTTTACATTTTTTTTGCTGTTACGACCCTGTAAGTACATGTGTGTAAAAATTTGAATTCTAATTAATTTCGTTTAATTTTTAATTCATTTTTTTCATTTTTATATCATTAAATATAATTATTATTATGATGATGATAATGATAGCAGGGTGTGATATTTTGTTAGAAACATCGCGTGTGTTTAGAACGTAAATGTGATTCGCCTAAGCACTATTTTTCTATTACTCTTTTTTGTCATATTAAGTAAACAGTAGGAAATAAATATGTAAATGATTGATTTTGATCACTGTCATTTCTAATAATACTTGTTGACATTCTATACTGCGGTAGCGATATTTCTAAATCGAATGTTTTGTTCGTGCGGGTATATGAAATGAGGTATTAATTTGCTTTAAATGGCCAAATACCTACAAATTAGTCTAGAGTCATATTTTAAAATGTTAGAGAGTCACAGAATAACATCTTATAGAGTTTATGAATACCTTATGAAGAAGGTATTCTTCTGTGCTGGAAAGAGGTGATCGTTTGTACCTTTGCAGAACAACATGTGTTTTGTTACGATTATAGGTGTACTTCGTCTGCGTGTTAAATAATTATTTTCACTGGAGAACCAAGCAACTGACTTTGGACAAAGACATTTGATGAAATTTATTCTAAATTGGAATATGACAGTATAAATTGTGAAAGAGTGAAAATTATGGACTCTTGTGTAAAACATTCGTCTATTGTCACCATCAGTCATTTTGAAACGGGATGAAATTCAGATTACATTAATTAGAACTAATATGCAGGACTTATATGTTTTTCACAATTTAAGGACAAAGTTTTGGATCTTCTTCATAAATCGTAAGCCTTGTCTTATATTTTTACCTATTCACAATGTTTTCGAGGAGAAATAAATTAGTTTTGTTAAAATTAAAAAAGAGCATTTTGTCACTCTTTTGTTTATGTTAGTTTAAACAAGCCGATACGTAACATTGCACATACATCCCAATATCAAATCCCGATGAGTACAAAATCAGCAACCATCACGTTTTGTGACGTAGCGAAAGGTGTTCATAAAGTATCAGTACGTCGGATGATAGCAGTCGCTGTTGATTTTCGATGTCTGGCATTGGGCCCCACTTTATAATACATCTTTTGTGATCCATTGACTATATGTACAGATTGGGATTTGAACATCAAATTATCATATGTCGGGTGTGAGAGTTCGCATTTTTAACCACTAGGTCACCGGGTGTTCTGATATTATATGTTCACAACAATTAATTGAAGATACCTAGCGGAACATATTGCATCAAATATAATCAAATACATTCAACTTTGTTCTGGTTCTCATTTCTATGGTTTTAAATACCTTTTTTGCGACCCTGTAATTTAAGTGTGTGTTAAGAAATGAATTTTGTATAACTCTTTTCATTTCATTTTATTTTATTAAATGTAATTATTGATAGGATTATATTTATATCAGTCTAATGTTGTTGAAAAACATCGTGTTTACTTGAGTCATAAATGCGATTCATGTGAGCACTTGCTGTGTATGATGGCAAATTCATTTCAAGTAAACATTCAGGAATAGCTATAAAAACGATTGGCTTATACTTGGTCAGGCTTTCCTAATGTCCAGATGTGTTACGAAATTGCATGCGTCATCTTTGAGCGTGTAATTCGAAAAACGCATTAGCTTTGTTTATATGCCAAGGTATTTTGTAAGACGTTCAGAGTCATACATAGTCGTAGAGTCGTAAAGTCAGAGTTGAAGTTTATTGTAACATCTTAGAGTTATACAACTTATATTACCTTAAAAAAGGTATTTTTGTGCTAGAAGACGTGGTCTGTTCGTATGTCTACGTAGAACAACATGTTTTGTTAGAGGAGCTAATATTTTACTTCGTTTTTTTTTTTCTTCTTCTGAATAATTGTTTTTCTGGAGAATAACATTACTGATTTGGACAAATACATTTTACGAAAATATTCTAAATTGGAACGGAACAACACAAACTGTGCTTTATTGTGTAAATTCTGGATTCAGTGATATATATATATATATATATATATATATATATATATATATATATATATATATATATATATATATATATATATATATATATATATATATATATATTTATAGATATCTTGCGGAGTCGAACAAATCCGCAAGGTCTTCTCAGCCCTAACGTTCAGTTGAACGGTTAAGAGCCATATCTTGGTCTTCCTAACGATCGTTATAATCTCTTGTTCTTGGCAGAAAATGTCAAATATATTTTGACAGATTTGTTCATCTGACACATAAAATTAGTCCAATTGCAATACATGGAACGTTTCCGGTGGATTTCGATTAAGCTGGATTTGCTGAGATTAAGCGGTTTGAAGTTTTGAAACATATCCATGTGATAATCCTGGTTTGGTTCGATCTTCGTTGTAATGATTCTGATCCAAAATAAATCCGTTGGACTGTTGGTCAAGATATGCAAATTGTACTGGTGGGTAAAGAGTCGATGCTAAAATAGTATCGCTGACGATAAAATAAGGAATAGTTCCATATAGACCTCAAAGGAAAGTTTGGATGGCAGAAACTCAAGTGCTAGAACCTGTCGAATAGGATTTATTTTATATCAACGATTTATTTTATATAAACGAAGAAAATATAGTACTACCTGGTGAATGTGATACAAATATTAAAGAAACACTCGGGTTACATATGCCCTGGTAGCATTGTCAAATTAGAAATTGAATAGGTACTAGTAATTAATTATTCTGAATACTCGGACGTTAAACTTAAATAAAATATAATCAAATATCAAACAGTCATCAGTGCCATCGGTATATAATCTTATATCTAGAAAAAAAGTGATTATCTTAATAGACCTGCAGATTCTGGTTATACAATACGAAAAATAAATTTGTAAAGCAACACGGACATGTTGGTTTTAACACCGACGCATATACTTGCAAGGTAGATGAAACTAACGAGGTGCTAAATCTAATACTGGCGCAGAGACACATGGGTACCTGAACGAATGGTGAAAAATATATCTCTAAAATTATTATATGAGATAAGAAACGCACATTATCCAAGGATGTGTTAAAATATTTCTGACGAAAACCAAGGATGTGTTAAAATATTTCTGACGAAAACCACTTCAATTATTATGTGTGGTGATCATGGTCAAATACCACATTTTTCAGTGAATCACAATATTGCGAATACGTAGACATTTATGAAAAAAATACTTGATGATCACAGAGCAGTTGACGAATCGCTGAAATTGTTAAAATAACTAATTAGGCTGCAACCGGATAAGATTCAATGCTAATTATTACATACTGTAATTCCGAAACAATGATTGATGATTTGAGGCATTTAGGACACCTTAGCGATCTAATAATCGCATGGAGGCAAATAGTTTGTGATTGTCTTCAACGCAGATTATTATCACCTCTTCAAGACAAAGTTTCAGATCTACATGTACCAGTGTGTTATTGCCCAGCAGATACACGTCGGCAAATACCAATGTTGAAATTCCGGGAACGCCAGAGAAACAAAAGCTCATTCTAAATGATATTGTTGTTGTACCTGTCAATGTTGTTAAAAGCACGTTAACCATGGATAAATCTCCGTTGACTCTGGGATATGCTATAACAATTCATTCGTCACAGAATGATAATGTGGACTGGATAATCAATGATTACATCGAATGGTCAAAATTTATCTAACGGTGTCTTGAGTCATAAGAATTTCTCGGCTACTCCTGGTTATCATAAATAGATGAATCAATGATGTCTTGTCCTCGGACAAGGATCAAACTCAGGGATCAACACAGAATTAGTCAAGAAAAAATTGACTGGTTATCAGCAAATTACAAATATAAACGTGAGTTTGATCTTCATATTGAATTCTTTATGACACTGAAACAACGACAAAAGAATCACTGAGCTTGCTCAAACAGTGATGTTGTGACAGTATTTGAATAATAACCCAAGACAATTTGCCGTGGATAGAATTATTAGTAATCTTGGCCATACGCGTGCAAATGTGATGTTGACCTGTCATGAGTGTAGTCGACACCGAGGAAATGGTGCTTTGCTTTGCTAGCAAATCCAATCTTGTTCCAATTGTGTTCATCAGAAAATTATTATATTTGTAATTGTTCACGGCAAAATCCACGCTGAGGAACCGCTAAATCTTATCTTTAGATTGCAGGCCAGCCTACATATTTTATCTAGATAGAAATTTATGTTTGGTGCGCACACCAAATAGGCACATTGGCTCATTTTACCACCTTCAAGTTCATCAGGTTCAAGTTCAAGTCAATCATCCTTGATATACTTCACTTAATTGTGTTTAGTATTTCCGCTGGATCCAATACCACCCTATTTTAACCCAATTATAAAGGACGATCGATTACCATAACGAGGCACAATATATGCAGGGTGAACAAATCAGAATACTCAAAGATACTTTTTTTCTGTTGCATTTTATTACTTATGATTTGTTTATTTAAATTCAGACAAACTGACTCGGAAGATTAATAAATTACAAAGATAAATTACAAATAATTTAAAGTTTTCACGACCATGAATACAGAATGCACATCTTTTATCTACTTTATAGGCCAATTTGCTCTTTAGTAGTCACTATTACGGTGCACCCAATACAGATTAGTGTACACGGAGAACGCTCTGAAAGAAAAATACGTGAAAAGATTAAGTACATATTAAATGGAAATCAAAATATAAAGTTTCCTCCAAATACTACTCTAGACGTATTTTTAAATCACACCTTTACTTTGTGTTTGGATAAAATGATCCCAGGGCCTAAAGGATGTTCGTGACAAATAATTTCAATATTCTCACAATAAAAAGCAAATTAGCTTAGATGATGGGTTGAAAATGTTACACATTTTGACCCTTTTGCATTATAATCTACGTCATTATAAGCATAATAATTACATAAATTTGTCATAAATATGTGCAAATTATTCATCGTTTGCCTCATCAGCGTCCTCCCTCTTAATCCAAATATCAATGTATTCTTTGCTCATTATCAATTTAGTCGCTTGTAAAGTACAGACTAGATCTTTTAGAAACTGTATGCAAGTTGCATATGGGTATTATTTGTGTTTACTGTAGGTATCAATAAAAAAGATAAATCAGTTTTTTATGACATGTATAGTTGTGCAGAATATAGAAAGCGATTGATTTTGGAAATTATCTTGTATAATTTCATCAATTATTCACATCAATGGGAACGCCCAACAACTAAACTCTTAAAAAACAACAGCAACAACAACAACAATAATAATAATAATAATAATAATAATAATAATAATAATAATAATAATAATAATAATAATAATAATAATAATAATAATATTGTGCCAATTCTAATTACTGTAAACTCACATAATAATTATAGCCCAAACTGATATACTTCTTAACTTACTTTGTTTGTGTTGTGTTCCGGGTACTTGTATTAGGTTGTGGACCTCGTAATCTTTGCAGAACTCTGCAATATTATGCCCCGCAATGACCTCAACGGTGGCATAGGGAAGAACTTGTTGATCGATTTTCCAATTCTCAGATGGTATGACTCTTTTGTCTCCCTGTACAAATATGTGCGCATGTACATGTTACTTGGAACGTATTACAAGTATCTTATGTTTGAATCAGTGCTCTCTCTCTCTCTCTCTCTCTCTCTCTCTCTCTCTCTCTCTCTCTCTCTCTCTCTCTCTCTCTCTCTCTCTCTCTCACACACACACACACACACACACAAACACATACACACGCACACCTTCAAATATTGTATACGTTAAAATATGTATTTATGTCAAGTATGAAGTTTACAATTATCTAACTATTTCAGAATCGTTGTTTAAATGTTGCTTTTGTTGCTTTGCTCAACGAGGAGATTAAATATTGAAAAATATCCTATATGTATCAATTTGGTCAGCAATAGGTCTCTCTTGATACTGCAAATTAGACGTCATTCGGGTGACTAAATTTTAGGATCAGTCCAGTATGCCTTATGCAAAAATGTAGAATATTTACATTTAAGCTTAAGGGCTTTTCGTTTGGAAAACAATCGCCGGCAGATCTGATCATTGCATTTGTAGGAAAAGAAATAAGCCAAGAGAACATAGAGGTACCATTTTTTCACGGCGGATTACTTCTATCGCTTCCATGAGAGATTCATTTGAAGGCTTTATGTAACACAATCCAGTGTTGACTTGTTTAAAAGCCACCATGCCCTAGAAACATAAATAAACTAGATATATACATTTTCCGCTATAACTGTAAATCATTAGCCTGACTTTGATTATAACATGTAAAGATATTGTGACATTTCATTTGTACCAAGCATACATGATACATTTTGGTACATTTTCTGGGTCGAATATGACTTACAAATGCCAATAAAATTATCAGAATGAAAAATAACCATCTTCTTACAATAGGAGCCCAGAGGTAATACAATCTCTTGGAGTTTGCAAAGTGGAACGGTTCTAATAGTAAATGTGGAAAGAAAACTATAATTTATTTGCATAAAAAGCAGCCAAAAACTTTAGACAAACAATTTTCCAAAGCCTGTAATGATTTTTTTAGTGCTTTGTTGTTGATTTAAGTACATTGACTTGCTTAACTTTGGGGTCGGTATGATAGTCATTAA
The DNA here is from genome assembly GCA_016746295.1 of Potamilus streckersoni. Taxonomy (NCBI): domain Eukaryota; kingdom Metazoa; phylum Mollusca; class Bivalvia; order Unionida; family Unionidae; genus Potamilus; species Potamilus streckersoni. Next base: position 99,142 of record JAEAOA010002032.1, on the reverse strand, counting down.
ATCGAAGAATTAAAGATCTTAGTGAACATGGAGCATCAAGAACCGGTATAAAATGTATAATGTGCATAAACTGCATGCTTATATTTCTGTTTTACAAGATAATAATTATGGATAATGTTTCACTTGTAGGTCAAGTGAGATCATAGTTCTCTCGATTTCATCCAGTAAATATTTTGTGACTGCAATATTTTGCAACATTGCTTTGCGGCATCCAACGTAAATCAAAATAACAATGACATGCATTCATAATTAGAAACTAGAAATAATTTTTGATAATCATTCATGTCCTTTCAACTTTCTGTTTCAGTTACCGTCTTGTAGTCGTGGAGATTAATTGTTGTCCAAGGGCAGCTGGAATGTGTGTCTTCTCCCAACGTATATAATCCGGTCTGTTCCAGTGTATCGTAGACAGTGTCCATAGGGACTTCATACCCAACATTCACCAATTTTGAGAAGCGAAACCTCTGTTTATAAAGATTAATAACATATTCAGTATCTGCAAAAATAACAGGGTAAAATTCAAGCATAAAAACAAATGGGTGAAGAACAAGTAAACAAGTTAAAGAGGAAAACATATCACAAAAGCAACTTGAATGACAGTAGTTGTAGCAGTAAGAGTAGAAATGATAGTATTAGCAGAGATAGCAGTAGTAATAATAACCAATGTGACTTCTTCCCTCAAGATTTAAAGTAATTTATCCGAAGCCATAAAACTTTTAATTACTTTTTTTTACACATGGCTGAATATTTCAATTCTTTTCCCACGTATTCCATTTAACTATTATGAATCGTCAATTACTTTCCTTTTTTGACACCTTCTTCAAAAATACACACATAATATCATTTTGGCTAAGATTCTTGGAGGAATGATTTATAATATTCTGTTGGTAAAGTAGACTAGTCAAACGCTTACCAATATATCAGCTGAGGACATCGATATTACAATCAACGGCAAAAGGGCAGCCAAGCTCGTGCCCATGATGATGGTTGCTAACTATTACGGAAATCTGAAGGATGTAAAAATCAATAGTTCCAAGTCAAATGTATGTGTCTGTCCCTGATAGAAATGTTTTGCATTTTATCATTTACCTGGTTGGTGCTCGGTGTACAGATAATGCGCGGCTTTACACCTTGATAGAGTATTTTAAAAAATCTCGTCTGTAACTATTCCATTCAAGATGTTTAAGGAAATGATTATTGATTAATGTAATAATAATAATAATAATAATAATAATAATAATAAAAATAATAATAATAATAATAATAATAATAATAATAATAATAATAATAATAATAATAATAATAATATTAATAATAATAATAATAATAATAATAATAATAATAATAATAATAATAAGACTAACAACAACAAAAGAAACATTAATAGCTAGAATATAATTAATTCGAATTCTTGACATGGCTTGTACAACTTAGTTTTAGCAAACAGCTTCCCAAAATAATCGAAGAAAATAAGATAACTTCGGATTTTCAGAGTTTTACCGAAAGAAAACAGGAACTACTACTACTACGATTGTCATCAACATTCTCGGCATACAGTGTAAGAGAAACAGGAATTACTTAATAAAGGTATACAAGTACCGTTCTCCAGAGCTAAGTAACAAATATTACAAGGTATGGTTGTACAGAACTTACCTCTGTGCTAGACCTATATCTTGCCCTCTTTGGAATACATTTTATACTTTTGTTGAGGACAAACGCATGCCAGACTCTTGTGAAATTCGATCTATTCAAACATCTGCTATCATGTTACTGACATTAATTTGATAACCTTTTGTAGTTCTGTCTGATACACCTTGATTCGATAATACAAAACAATGTGGGGAACAGTCGTACTTACTAATGTGTACTCTAAAAGGGACAGTAATTGCCGAATTGCAGCTTGGCTAAACGTTTTGATGAATCAACATCAGACGTGCAGTGGTCATCATTTCTTTATTATTTCTATAGATCCTCATTTCTGTTTCTAGTATGATTTCAACAAAAGTTAGTGTAATCTGAACAAAAACTAAACTTCACTTAATCTCAAACTTATTGTTGCCCTTTAGTATTTTATCAGATTTTGTGTTAATCCTCGGGAGCCCATATTTCTTATCTGACTTCAACAGTTAAACGTTTCAATATTTTGATAAATTTCAGGCTAGCGATAGAAGTTACGCAAGCCATAGCTATGGCTTCTCCAGCAGTGGCAGGGCAATACGAATGGCAAAATATTTTCTCATTCATGCATCTTTATTCTCATCAGAATGTACTTTATTGGGCTCTTCTGCAAATCCAAATGAAACTACACGTCATTCGTCCAAAACTTGAAACACATTGCGGAATTATCACTAAATTTAGACAACATATCCAAAGAAATTGCATCCTCATTACATCACTCAAAACATTATGAGTATGATATTCCGTAGCGTCTTCTTGTTGATTTCAGTTAAAAGACATACTAACATTATTATGATTCCATGCAATCAAAATGGAGTCAAAATTGCTGTTGATTCAATGCCAGTCAAATCACATGTAGATCATAAAGAATTTGACTCAGCTATAATAAAAAGTCAACATAAAAACAAAACATACCATTCAAGACAAACTGGAAAAGTTATTTCAGTGAGCATTCATTCACAATAAGACTTTTTTAATTTTAGGCAGACTCAAGCAAGAATGTTTTAAAACTAATGTCGAGAGCGCGAGTAAGTTCAATATTCGTAATATGTGGTGATATCTACTCAGTAATATTGTTACACGTATATTGATGACTTTTTCATTCTTTCTTGTAGTATTATCTTTACTATTATTACTTGGGTAGAAAAGCAAAATGTGTATGTAATCTAAATTGTATTTCATTTGTATGGGAAAACTGACCGAACTGTATCCACCATGGTTCTGTATATTCCAGACCAAATCTCATTTAAATTGAACGTAACGTTTCTTTCAAATATCTATATCATATCATATACCTTATGTTTTTTTTAATGTAAACCCGAATATTTCATATGACTCCAATAAATGTAATGGGTTGAAGTTATTTTGTATCATAATTCAATTAAGAATTGAAAGCTAACTATTTTCAACGAGAATGATTCTTTCAATATGGTCTGTGAAACGTTGACCCAAATTTTCAAACATAATTTTATATTCGGTGAAAATGTTGTTTTGTTTGTATTGTTCGTTCTTTTCTGTCTTTACTAAAAGGTTTTACAACAGCTCGGATTATTACACTGTCAGGATAATATGTAAACGTATATAGGTATACACATTTAAATGTATTAAAATGTGTTGAAAGAGAAATATAAATATAAATATTCCCAAAATATTTTATGCGAGTAGAGTTACTTTCAGCAGGTCGTCAATAAAAGAAACGCAAAACATCTGAACAAAAGAACCAAATTACTAAGGCGATGTACAATAATTCACTAATATGTACGCACAAGCATATTTATCCGCCTAGAAGGCTAGGACGGTGATGTGATTATATTTAAATTATCCTTTACCCGTTTCTTTATGAAAATTAACAATAAATTGTCCGTTTTCTCTCTGATACTTCTTATTTTACTATGGCACCATACTTGTAAATACATATAAAAAAACATACCTATATCTAACTTTTATAAGCCCTAAAATATTTACCTTTTTCCACTTTCATCTACAGGAACCATATGAGGAAATAAAGTGAAAAGGGTGAGGGGCTCCTCTTGAGCTGATGATAACTGTCACGGAATTTTATATATCCCTTTTGTTACTTTTAATACATATTCTTAGGTTTCTTTTATTTATGTAAAAGCGTGGCCGAGGATGCGATATATTATATTAGCAATGAAGTTGTATTTTATTAATAAATGTTTATGCCATACCATAGGATTCTTATCGGACACAGGCAAGTTCATATCTAAACATGTTTATTTGCTTTGTAATGTTTGACCGATAATGTAATTTGTATTGCTTACAGTATATAACGTCATTACGTTTTATAGTATGTGCCTCTGTCATCCTTGGCACATGGTGTTAATTTATTTTCTGCTGATCAGAGTTTACGGGGCAGAAGCTGTTGAGGTGACCATAAAGTTGACTATAGCAGCTGTAAAGCTGACCATAGTAGCCATAGAGAAGACGGTACAGCTGACGACAGAGCTAGCTGAATATCAGCACACATAAAGCTGACTGCTTGATGATCATTGTGATTGTGATTGTGATTGTGATGACCATTGTGATTGCTAGCCAAGCATTCTAGTGACAGTGCGGTTTATGCAACTCCATATTTTTACCGTAGGCTATGTTTTAGGATTGTTATACCCAGTGTTTTGCGACTGTAAAGATATACTGTATGATATCAATAAAATTTTAACATCATTGTACTATTTAACCAAGTACATCATTTTTCATGAGTTACTACGTCATTTTACTATATGAGTAAAATAAATCATTTTTACTATTTAAGTTAAACACGTCATTCTTTTCATCATGTGAAATTACTGTGAATCATTCACGTTTGTCATTGTATTGAGCCATTTACTTGTATTTATGCATGTAGCATTATCTATCAGGTTTGTGAGTAGTGTGTTTATTTGTTCAATAATTAGATCCTATATACGCAAGTCTTTTTTTTTCCCTTTTGGTCATTCATTAATAAACATTGTATTTGTATCCACCATCATTTGTGTTTCGTTATAAATTCGATCCCAACCCTGTTATCTTGTTAAAATGGTGTCAAATGCAAGATCTCGGATTCAATGGATCACTAAAATTATTGTTTCATAAGTATTGTATAATGTTTTATATGTTTCAGCCGTTCCGGACAAGACAATGAGATCAAGCAGCCGAATAACATTACTTTACTAAGTTTTTTGGTACACATTTCATATGTTTTGTTATCTGCTGAGAAGGAAAATACGGTTTGTGTGTTGAAATCGTTGTAATAACGTATTTAGCTTAGTAGTGCACTTTAAGTTGGCCATATAATATTTAAGAAATGACATCAATGAAGGAATTTGTGGAACCGGAGAAACAGTTTGGCTACAAGGGGATGACTCTTAGAAATCTTCATCTTGAAGAACATAATAGGTCAAAGGATCAGAGATTAGAGCAGAGGCAATAAGAAAGGGAGAAATAAGATATTAAAAGGTAAGTAAAAAAAGAATTGATGAAATTAAAAAGGAAGGCCAAGAAGTAGAATATATTTGAAAAAAAAAACATACCAGAAACGAAATTATCAGATGGAAAAATGAAGCACAGATGAAGAAGATAGAATTAGAGAATGGGAAGAACGACAGTAAATAAGAAAAGAAAAATCAAAGTTTGAAGATTATGGAGCTTGAAGATAAAATTAGGTAGAAGGAGTTCTAAGAAATTCTGTGCTATTGAAAACCACATGGGAGTTGGTAACATGATTTTAACTAAGAGTTAAGATATTGCTCCATTCGAAGACGATAAGGATACCATGGATATATATCTCAACAGTTTTGAAAGGTATTCCAATGTGCTAAAATATATTGTTACGTAACGGCTCGTTCTAAGTAACATACAAGAGTGAATACAACAAGCTTTATAAAACTTTATAAATTTTAACAAAGATAATTTATTTTCCTAGAAAACATGAAATAATGTAAATAATTTAAGCAAGACTTACGGTTTACAGAAATGATCCAAATTTTGTTCAAAATAGTATTAGTCAGTGACCATCTGTCTGGCTTGTATAGCAGAAAGATTACAGTCCTCATTCTCCTTGACGTATCTGCATCATTAGACCAATTTGAAAACTCAATAAAACTCGTGTAGAAAAAAAATAGATAAGTAAGAACAGGAACTGGTGTAAAAATATTTACATCAAATAATGAAATGATAGGTAGATTAATGTTATTAATATCATCAAAATAAGCTGGGAATGATAGTGTTGAAATTTATAATGAAATCATTGACATACTTGATCATCTAAGATCGAGCGAATTATTAACATCTGACGAATATGAAACTATACACCGCGACTTAATTTTGTAAAATGATCTAATATAAAAGAAATGTAAACAACATTATTGCTAAACTCTAGTGAGTCTGCAAAAGATAGCGCAAATTTTTCAGTAAATTATACTCCGCCTATACAACTAGATCCTGCAAAACAATATGAGATTGGATTAATCTCTTGTATTTGCTTGAATGCTATGCCTAACGTGAAAAATAATGTTAATGATGAAATTTGGTTTACTACGTTTACAACATCTTCAATATCTACAACAAAAAAAATAAAAATTCCACAAGGAGCTTATAATATTACTGATCTAAACAGGACAATCAAAGAACTCATAACAAAATTTTGAGTTGTCAGCGAATTATAACACATTGCGAGCTAGGATAACTTTGAAAAATATATTAATCGGTCTTGAACCAAGAGAAAGAAGTATTGCACAACTGTTAGGATTTACTGAAAAAGGTTACACTGCTCTTGATCAGGATATTACGTATGACAGTGAACTGCCAGTAAATATAACAGAAGTAAATACAAAATTAGTAAATTGCTCTATTGTTTCTGGCGCTTATACATCAAAAGGTAGCAAATAACTCCACGACATATTATCTATTATCCTATAAATCTTGAGAATCAAATATCAAGTATAATAATGCAGTTGACAGACCAGTCAGGAAAACAGTTGCATTTAAATAATGAAGTTGTAACTTATTATTTATATCTACACGAGCAAAAGTAAAAATTATACAACATCGGATATAATGAAACAAACAAAAAGTTTATCGAAGAAAAAGAATAGGAGGATTTTTTGGAAATATATTTACTAAAATTATTGAAAATGTTTCGGGTATAGCGCGTAAAGTTGCTCCAATTGCTCTTGACGCAAGTAAAGCTTTTGCAACTGGAGCTGCATCTGCTGCTGGGACTGCAGTCGGACAAAACATAGCTGATAAAATAAAAGAAGATCCACCGACTGCATCTGAAATAAAACAAGCTATCTCAGAAATTGCTCCAACAAAAGAAACTCAGCGAGCTATGATAACAACAACAAAATAACTATTATCACCAAAGGGCGAGCAGATCATACAAACTTAATATCTAAAGTAACAGTGCCGCAATAAAATTTTATATAATCTAATAAATAAAATGTCTGTCTGCTAAAAATTATCTAGCGTTAACACAAACTTATGACATCGACAACGCTGTGACAGAATTTGAGTATGTTGAGTATCTAGATGAAAATTCTAACGAACCAAATAAAGCTGGTATCAGAACATTTAATACCAGAAAGGAAGACGTATTTCTACTGCCACATTAGGCTATGTTAGAAGTTCGCGGTCAGATTATGACGGTAGCCAATCCACCTGTTGCAATTGAAGTTGGAGCAGAAGTAGCTCTTATAAATAACTGTTGGTGTTTATTCAAAAGTGCTATATATCAACTGGCCAATCAAACTATAGAAGATATTGCAGGTCATCTACAAGTTGCAAGTACAATTTTAAATATTATTTCGTTTTCAGACGATTACTGGAGATCACCTGCAACGAATATGATGTGGTTTAAAGATACTGGACGGGGTATAGCTGAATCAACTGAATTTTGGAAGAGAGGTTCTATAGTACATGGAGCTGATGCTGATGCAAATGCTGTAATTGTGAGAAATTTTCTCATTGGTAATGCTGCTGCTCTAGATATTGCCGCACCAGGTGCAGCTGATAATGCAGACGCTACAAGAGTTTCCCTTACGGCAGCTTTTAATAATCTTAATATAACACCACCAGCTACAGATGAAAACGGTACTGTGATGTTAAATTTGCTTCTTAACACATTTGACGTAAAAAATCCACGTTATAACGAAGGTTTTGCTAGGCGAAGAGAACTTGCAGCAAGATCACGTCAGATTACAATGATGCTTCCGCTAAGCATGATTTTCGGCTTTTGTTGCGATCATGATAAAGTGTTTCGCGGAGTAAAACGTACTCTTATTTTAGATCGAGCAGAACAAAACGATTGCTTGTTTAGATCTGGAGGGGTTGATGTATAGTTTACCATAAACAAACTTGCTCTGTGGATGCCATGTATAACACCGTCGATCACTAAAGTATCAGAATTAAATAGCACATTTGATAAGCATACAAACAGAATTTATTTTAAGCAGCATAAAATATATCAGACAGCGGTTCCAATTACTACTGACTACACGTGGAAGGTCCTATTTCAACAGCACGCCCGACGAGGCAACCAACAACAAAATAATGCAATATTTGACCACGCTGATGTCAGACGAATATACGCTAGATTAAATTCAAAGCGATAACCAGATCGAGCTATAAAGTGTAATTTTTCAGATGATGCTAATAAAAAATATTTCTCGACCGTACATGTATCTGCTTGACGCAATGCAAAAATATCAAGATGTTGAAGATAGAACTCAGATATCAGCAGAGGAATTTCGTACACTTTATCCTATATTTCATTTTGATGTTAGTAAACATAACGAGCGAATTGTAGACAGCACAGCGGATATTGAAATTATCTGGACACTTGGAACGGTTCCAGTAGCACAGTTATACGTATACGCATTAGTGATCAGTGATAGATTTATCACGGTAGATTATATTGGAGGTAAAATGTCAGTTCAAGTTTAATCTACAGTTGTTATATAAAATGGCAAAATATATTGTAAAAGAAGCATATTTAACCGATGGCCATGTTAAAAAATTAGCAGCTGCTATTGCAAAGCGAGAAGAGGTATCATTAAAGAACAATCATAATATTTCTGATGGTGTTTTAACAAAATTAGTGCTAAAAAAAATTAAGTAAAGAAGTATGATCGTAAAAAAACTTTTATTTTAAATTTGAGTGCTGAACAAATGACAGCGATGGCAAAAGAAGGTGGTTTTCTTGGTCCGGCATTATTAGTATTAGCTAGCACAATAATACCTAAGTTAATAAGATTTGCCGGTGTTGGGAACATTAGGACTAGCAGCAATGTCAGTAGCAGTCTTTGGCGCAACGAAGAAAGTTATTGAGGGTAATGGTATCATTCGTGGATGTGGAATAAAAAAATTGTGAATTTTATGTAATTGATATATTATAATGCCACAACGAAAAACAAAATCGCCAACAACAAAATCGTCAGAAAAAAGAAAACAAAAAAAAAAGAAAACAACAAAATCGCCAACACCAAAATGCAAATGCATATGCAATCAAACAAAACAAGGAGGAATTATTCCGTTCGCTCCACATTTGGCGGGACTAGCGGGAAGTCTGCTGCCAAATCTTTTAGGAATCGGACGTGGCCTAACATTACCAGGAACACGACCACCACGCTGAGTAATTTTGAAATAATTGATAAGTTAAAAGCAGTTCCTGGATTTCACGGAGTTTATTCTAAAGATGAACTCGCAGCAATAAAAACGCCGTCAGCTGTAAGTTCGTGTGTTATTAATATACAAGATTTCAATGATGGATCCAGTACGCATTGGGTAGCAGTTTATAATAATAATTATTTTCACTCGTTTGGAATTCATCCAAGCGATGTAATAAAAAAGTATATGAACAAAAAATATAAAAAATATATTATTCATCAAATCAACTCCAACCTGTTTTAATGTCTGCTTGCGGATATTATTGTATTATGTTTATCCGACAGATGTCTCAGAGCAGAAATCTTATTTTTTTAAAATTTATTTTACAGTTTGACAAGCAACCTTCTCACGCTAATGATAAGATTGCAATTAATTTTATCTAAACTTACAAATATAATATTGTCAACATATTGTCTCAAGTGTAGATAAATTCGCAAGGCGCTGGTTATCCTAATGTTGTCAGGGAGGTTATTTTAGTAGACGACTAAAAATATAGAATGATATGCAACTGTGATTCTGACAGAGATTTGTGTCTTGAGCAAAATAAATTTGTTGCATACTGTCAATGTTGTAACAACAGAGAAATAATAGATACAGGTATAGATATACACAAAATGTTTGGAAAATTGCCTAAACCAAAAGACGGTTGGACTTTGCCAGGTCATCGGTTCGTATTGATTGCCCGCTTTGAAAGACGATATCATTGACTTTATGAGAAAAAATTGTTTGACGATATGATACAGTAATGTGAAATTCCAAAGCACAGATTCCATATTTTGTGGACAATATTATGTATATTTTCTTCATCAACGCAGTCTTGGATATCCTTTAGAACATTTAGTGACTTATTTTGATCGTCAATCTTCTAGAAAAAAATGACAAAGGAGATCGATGGTTTTGTGACCGTTATGCTTATTTTTTTCTTTAGCTAGAAAATGTAGTGTACATCAATGGCCTCATAACTTCCATCATTTGAAATCTCATATGATTTCACAACGTTGTCAACCTTGTCAAAAATACTTTTTGTTTGACATTATTGTTCTTTGTTTCTTTATCAATGTTACTTGAATACAAATGTATTTTGAGAAGACAAAAACACGTGCCTGTCTTATGTTTTCAAAAACAAAATTACAATGTGAATATATGCTCTTTTACTTTCTCTCTATCCATCACCATCAATGAACTAACATAAAGTTCCGACACTAAAACCCAGTAGGAATGTTTTCAAACGCGTCCGCGTTTGAACCATATAGCCACTAGCCCTTTTCAGGGCTTTTAGTCATAAAACACGAAAGTGTATACATGACTTTAATGCATAACAACGGAAACAGTCTGACCAGTGGAGAGCAGCCTCAGCTAGCCGATGAAGAGGACGGACGTGTTTTTAGGTGTTCCCGGAGAACAAAGGAACAAAAGAAAAGAAGAAAGTAGAATGAAAAAAGAAGAAAGAAACAAAAATGGGAAAAGAAGAAGGTAGAAACAGGACAAAGAAAAGGATCAAGACTCTTTTACTTAGTACGCTTAAAATAATTAAAAGAAGGATAAATAGAAGAAAAGAAGAAAGAAGATAGCAGCTGAACCAGTAATTATTTATAAATACTGTAACTCCACTGTTGTTTTAACGGCACTGGAAAAATAAAGAGATTTTTCATATTGCCATACATTGGACTCTTTTTGGCTATGAGCGCTCTTTGGATATACAACTCAACAGGTGGCCCTTAAAAGAATGACTGGTTTTAAATTATTTCCCAACTTCCCAACTAACTAAGATCTCAAAATTACCAGGGTAACTGATACCCATCAAAATTTGACATTCTTTTTGGAAATCAAAACGGTACACAGTACGCAAAAACAAGAACCCAAAAATACGATAGGAAATTTCAGAAATCAAACGTATGTAACTCACACATGTTTGGCAGTTAGTTAGGAACTCCCACCCTCACTAGACAATGGGAAACACTAGATCACAAAACATTAACGATAGGGTGTACACGACATTCAACGCCAGGATGAATGAAGAAGACTACGGGAAACAGGAGGATAGACGGAACGGAACAACAACGCGGGAAAGCGCCCCGGGCCACATGCTCACACAGAGAAAGGATTACAAATCTCAATTGCCTTATAGTGTGAAGTGGACCTGGGGTATAAACAACGACACTACAGAACTCTGTAAGCGGTGGGGCTCTACGGTACTTCACTTTACTTGACACTTGCCTTGCCTTTTCTGGGGCTGGCGTGGAGGCACTCTGGTTTTTCAATGAGACTGAAAAGAAAGGGTCTTAAGGTCACCAAAAAAAGGTCAGCCCACGACCAAAAGCCCAGCCCAGACTAGGGGTTAAGTGCCTCTCTGGATAGCAATGTCACTGAAAAGTGACACCCGGCTAAGGCGGTGAGCCACCATGGGGGGTCAAAAGGCCCATGTACCGGGGCAAAAAAGTGTATAGCACTGAGACACGGGTGAGGTCGGCCTCGGAAGGAGGAGAAGCCACTAGCCCTTTTCAGGGCTTTAACCAGTCATACAACACGAGCATGTATACATGACTATAACACTACTACCTGTCTACTTACCAGTCTTACCAGTGCGGGGCCGCGGGCCCAACTGTCAAGCAAAATATACCATAACTCAGTCTTCACTTTGGCATTGAAAACCTTTTGAACAAACATGATCCTTTGGAAAGGCGGTCAAAATTTAAAAAAAAACAAGACAAATTATGCGGTGGTAAAATAAAAACACAATGGGTGACATCCACCCAACAGATTGAAGGATATTATAGGCCCTTATAAGTATGCCAAGTACACAAAATTAAAACATTAATATAATCAAAAATCACAACTCAGAGGCATTCGACAAATTGCAAAGGTGGCTAACACAATATTGGCATAAGGACTCCCGTAGGAAAAACTGGATATAATTTGACCAGATTTCATAAAGTTCCAGAAGTCCCAGCGTTCCTTTCCTTTGTCCATCGTTGTTCTTCCCCGCCTGTCTTTTTTCTTCTTCTTTGTTCTTTCCCGGGGGTTCCGGGGGACGCGTCCTTCCTCTTCAAAGTTCCAGAAGGCCCAGATCGGGGCCAAGAGCCCTCTTAAAGGGACATATGCCCAGCTCGGGGCCACAACCAGTCGCACGAATGTCGATCAGGCAGTAAGCGACTATAATCCAAAGCGCAGTCCAGTCTGACCATCCACTGTTGACTCGTCAACCTATTAACATGCCTTCAAGACTAGCTAAACTGAGCGAAGCTTACATCCATTTACATTGTGCCATGCTAAACCTAGTATCTAAACCTGAAGAGATAGAGGATGTCAGAATGTTATCCGTCGTCCAAGATCTGATGTAGGAGGTCTTTAGAAAAGAAATTTAGAAAGAACAAGAAGAATGGACTGATATAGACTTGAGAAACAGAGAGAAGATCATCAACAGCAACAACAGCAGCAGCAACAGCAAGAATCAGACAGAAGTTTTGTGGACTGTCTAATAGACACCAAATAATTATCTTTTTCTTTTCGCAGAAGCAGACCGCATCGTATTGGTAAACCTGCAGCACATTTCAGAACTATCTAATACTCTCTAAAAAAAACATGCTCATTCAATTTGCCAAAACGTTTGAAAGTAAAAAAAAAATAGAAGTGTGTCTATAAGCATTTCGTTTCTTTTGTCAGTAAAAATCAATTCTTTTTTTTGAATTGTCGATTTGTGCATGTTTGTGTTGTAAGTCAAAAATTAAAAATGTTAACGTGAGTGCTTCATTTAAGTCCGTGCAATGGGTGTTAGGGAATATTTACCTTCACGAACATGCTTCAAGTATATAATGCGGAAAATACGTAATTTTAGCTGCCCATCGTTGACTCGTCAACTGAAAAATTATCAGCAGATTAGCAAAACTGTTGAAACTTTAAATGAGCCTGGAGAATGCCAAACGTCTTTTAATCGAACTGACTAGGGAGGCTATATAGGAGAAAGACGGGACAGAAGAGGAGACGAAAATAAAAGAAAAGGAGAATGAAATAATCCTGCCTCAACTCTTTATAAGACCTCAGTGTTAGGTGAAGCCTGAGGTGAGGACGCCGGAACAACCAGGACCAGCACCACAACCAGCACCACAACCACTATCATCATCACAACGTCATCATCCACGGTTGTGGTATAGGAGGGAGGCCTTCACTATCCCAGAGACGGAAGATTGGGAAGATTTGTCAAAATTTTTCTTTACTTTTTGCATACAAAGTAACTCAATTTGAGAGAAAAATAATTTAAGTTTTAGACACGATGCTTTAAGAATATTGCCATAAATGCTTAATCTATTGGACTAATGAAGGATCAAACAATCTAAGCAAGAAGAACTGTTATGATTCACTACCATTAGCATTGCATTTTGCCAGCTGTGCATTTGAAATTAAAGTCCTGCTTATATCGCACATTAAACATAGTTCTGCAACATTCTCGCCTGGGGTGTTTTGAGTCGTGTAGCTTTTTTTCAATATGGTCAACATTTGTAAAATAATTAAAACAATTATAATATTAAACAATTTTATGACCTTCTCTATGTACACAAACTCAACAATGTTAATTGTTTGTCTTTTCATTTTCAGCAGATAGTGTCGAAACGATTGGCTGAATTCTTGAATCCTGGTTTTCTTCCAAAGTATTGGATCTAGCCAAACAAGCTTTGAATCTACTTATTCGCGCTAGGGAATGAAAAACTATAGGGAAGTCGAATGCAATGGATGTCAATGTAGAAAGGCTCCTTCTCTCTAGTGTGTGATAAACATATATAACTTAGCTTGATTAAATTGTTCTAAACTTTATGCAGTAAAATGAACGAGTGATCTAACATTATTTTACCAAAGCTCCGGTTGCTTTTGATAAGAAAGAAATAAGTTAGGCTTGAGATTCAAAGGTAGATATAGTTTCTAAGCTTCAAATGTTGGGAAATTAGGTGTTAGAATAATTAAATTAATCGTATTCTCTGCATGTATGTATGATGTAAGGTCTTATAAAATCTTTGCTTTATGATGAAAGCCCTGTTTCCTCCGTTCCTTTTTTTTTTGTTTGGTACAACTGGAAAATGGAGCACAACATGCTTAGTGATGAACAGAAAAGATGAATGCCCCAAATATCCTGTCATATTAACGAAAACAAAAATACTGAATAGCTGACCAAATCTGATGCATTTAAAATAAAAAAAATTATGATAATTTACTAATGTTCAGTAATACAGTTTTGATCGAGTTGCAAACACCAAACTCTACCTTATTGGAATAAAACGGAAAAGAAATATGTATGTGGTGTATTTGTCTCACAACATACATTCATGCGGCTAACAAACGAGGAATAAATCTGTGATTCGATAAGTTTGTTTTTACTTTTTTTTAATTTTGCTTGCAGGCATTTGATGTGCCTAGTTTCGGTTAAATAATTTTTGACAGCGGACCATCATCTACGTAATCCTTCTTTTATTCTTTTTACTCACATTCTTCTTTTCTTTTGTCATCTAAATGGATTTCTCGTACTGTAACAGATTTATTTTTCAAGCTCCAGAATAAGGTTCTTCACTTCGTTTGTAGTGATAACAAGGATTGTGTCAATTTTTAATCACTCTTTGAATATCTTTAAATTGTTTTACCAGACTACGCTCCCCATATTTAAATGCATTTGTTTCCATAACAAAAACAAAACAAAACAAAAAAAAACAAACAAACAAGCATTATATCACCACATTTGATAATTTATAATTACAGGATTGATTTTCTTATGTATTTTAAAATATTCCTAAAGGTCTTTTCTCCGTTATAACGTTGCTATCAAAAAAGCAGCTACATTATATTTGAGATATGTGTGTTATTGTCTTCGTTCCTTTCACGTTAATTTAGGACATTGCTACATGATAGTGTTGGAGTGTGGATATTATAACAACTCGAAGTAAACAGTACAAGAAAAATTAACAAGTTTGGTAAAGTTATAAAATAATTAATTTTTTTCGAAACCATTTTTACGAATTCTAAAGAATCTGAATGATCTGTTTTCGTAAACACTTAGCAATGTTATACTGCGTGGCTAGAAGGGAGGATAGAGAGAAAAGGGGAGAATTCGGACTCTCTCTCTCTCTGTATCTCTGTCTCTCTCTCTCTCTCTCTCTCTCTCTCTCTCTCTCTCTCTCTCTCTCTCTCTCTGTCTCTTTCAAAGATAAGGTGTCATGTGTAATGGTGTCTATACAGATATATCTTTTAGGGGATGCTCTGGCAGCAAAAGGTAGCGGAGATCGCAGTAAATACAAACAGACACTCTTCTCTGACTGGGACTTTTATTGATATATATGAAACTATATTCTAAAGATACACTTATGCACACAATACATATTACTTTACATCTTACAATACACACTGAATAATTTCTCTGTGATCTACTACTTCATATGCTTGTAAAAATCCCTGCAGAATACGATACGAGTGATTAAAATATTGCTTGAATTCAAAAAGCCTAAAATTCAATATTTACGACTGATGTTATAATCGTTTCAAGAAATATATTTTGTTTCATATAATTTAGAATAACAACCTGCAAACGATCACTGGACATTATACTGTATTATCTAAAGAATACTATGAAGCTAGCGAATTCATACAAATGAACATAGAAACAATACAATAATTCATTACATTATAATAGTATATAAAAATAGATATTAATTCTGAACCAGTATTACATTTGTGAAAAGCGGCTTCTAAGGTAAGTCGGTTATTATGTCATCCAAGTCATTAAATTTGTAACTAGTCTCAATTTGTAAGTGACAACATAGTCCTATATACTTTTAAAATTCTCTACCCAATTTTGATATCCTAATATAATTATTAATGTTATTTATGAAAATATGAGACAAACGTGAAAAATTATGAAGCAAATCCAAAATAATTTTGATGATGTTATATTAAAGTCCAAAAACATGAAGAGTTCTATAAAAACCTCAGAACCGGAAACGTACTGGTCCACCAAGGTCGTCACGTTGCTTAGACCACCTTGTTCGTAGACCCTATTAGTAATTAACAATAGTTCCAGAAAAAATATTATAGTCCAACAAAATGTGAACTATTTCACCTGAAGAGTCTAAACAAATTTATGTTTCCTCTCGAGTACTATCTACGTTCAATATAAAACACGTCTCCAGGCTTACAACAGAAACACAATAAATAAGTATGGCTACAAAATCGGAGTGAATCTGATTTCTCAATTCTCTCCTTTTATGCACTTTCTATTACGAAAATATGCTGTAAGAACTCTTACTACTTGATTAATATTTCAAAACACCTATTCATTTGACGACATAGTCCATCCAATAGGAAGTTTCGAAAATCTTCTAGAACCGTCTAGACCCCACCAACCAATAATAAATTAACCCAACGTAGCAATATTAAGATTATTGATGGCAATCATAAAAGCATTTGTAAGCAACAATTATATATCCAATGTATTTTAACACTTGTATTTATTTTTAGAAAATGAAGTAGTAGAAGAAAATCAGATTCTTAGCCCACCCACCCCATCTTGCCCTCCTAATAAATACAAATTACCCCTCTTTTTTGTCCTAAAAATCCCACCCATCCCTATCCTAAACTTTTTACCTCAAACAAATTTTATCAGAAGTAAGGTAAGGGTTTTAGTGCAAGATCTGCTCTATACCTGTAAAAACAGCCATGTTCAATATCTTTAGTCTAGCCGAGTCAAACTAGGTAGCTCTATTTTTAGCCTTGAACAGGGATAATAATGCAGTGATGTATCCTACAGATGTGTCATACAGTGATCTCGTGATAATGTGGAATGTACTGGAACAGGAAATACTGTAAATGTATCATATACAAATTGCATGTTCCGAAGTTTCTAGAACAAAAAACACTGCAATGCTCATGCGCAGACCTCGTATATAAAAGGCAGGCAGACGCATAACAAAACTGTCTAGACTGGCGCTTCATCAGGTAAGAACTATACGGAGATCACGTGAGCACCCAAGCGAAAATTAAACTACGAAAAGGCAGGCAGACGCTTCATAAAACTGTCTAGACAGGTCACATGTGAGCGGAGATCACGTGGGCACCAAAGCTATTGTATTTGTGGTGGAAAGCGGCGTCTATTATAATCATTGTAAGCGGACATTCACAAGGGGAAAAGGTAAGTACATTATATTATATTTCATCAGCAATGATTAATGTTTCAACTGTTGATATTACAAATACTTCATTATCACGATTATAGAGACTAAACTTTACTTTAACGCTCACATAACGACGACATTCAAACAAATTATTTATCTGTGGTTTGTTTAGAAGATATTTTTTGTCGATAAAATATATTTTTGACCGATCGAGATCAATAGTAAGTTTAGTATATTTTTTTTGGCTAATCGAACTGTGAAAGTTTTTAAATTCCGCTTGCAACTTTTGATATAATTGTTCGAGATAATTGAAATACTAGCTGTTATTAAATCTGATAAGCGAAAGTTTAAGCTTGTCACGGTTACCACTAAAACATATACCTGATGTTTCATTATCAATTTCAACTGTCAATTATTTGCCGTCTATCATTAAATATTTCATCTTGCTATTGTAGCTATTTGTCACTGTCAAATTTTCAAACATTATTTCTTAAGCTTAGATAAAATTTTAGTCAACAATATATCTATCATCATGGCAATACCTAAGTGCAAGTGTATATACCCCATTTTCGCAATAACGTTTGTCATCGAAATTACACAATCCACGTTTAATAATAACATATGTTACGAGTTTATGATGATTAGTGCGAATAGCCATAGCTCTTATAAAACTAACACCGCCATCAAGTGCATACTTGTAGTCATCAAATTTCATAAACTTTTAACAAAATCGCGAGGCAAACCTTTTGCTTATTTCGTTATTTTATTATTGTCAAGCAAAACGGCACACATTTTGCTGCGTAATCCGATAAAATATTTGATATTGCTCGAGTTCATTTCATCTTTAAACTTACCAGTAACCTTTTTATTTGTGTCGTCATGAAATTTACTGTCACGTTGGTAATCGGAAAGATCAAACAAATGTCGATTATCATACATATCCTGATAGATGTCTTCACATTCGATTTCATATACGAGTGAATCAATATCAGTAAACAATAATCTCCTGACCGGCCACTGATTTTTAACAAAATTGTAATGAAAATCGTACATCAGCCACTTTGATAAATCTAACTCTGAAGCTCAACGTAGATCGGCTTGTTTAGTTTTAGATTTGCTTTTCTTCTTTGTATCGCAACAAGATTCTCATTAAAAATTTTCATGCTCACACAATCATCATCTGACACACGCTTGTTTCTGCGATTGATATCATTAACTAGTTTGATATTTACCCGTTTCCTAATATTCTACATTGTCTTACTAAAAACGGAATTGTTCATCAGTTTAAAAACGTTTTTCTCAATATCAGTTTTTGCTGCAGCTCTTCTTGAAGTGTTCGAGTTAATAAAACCTCTCATCCACGGCGACTGATTCAATTTTAGTACAGGATGAACTTTTCTCAACACAATGCCGGCATCGACTGCTTGTTTTAAAACCTTGTAATGCAAACCATAATTACGTTTGTTAAGAAAATTTGGTACTAGTTTTGTGACCATAGAATTTTGTCTTGGTGATGCTGACGCTTGGTGTTTCTGGGATAATAAACTATAATCTATGACCATAGATTCCGCACAGAAAGGATAATCGTTATGCAATTTGTGTAGCGAAGTTGGATAATCGAGATCAACTTCAACGAAATACGAAACATCGTCGGGTATCTTTTTTTCTGTCTCTGATAGAAATCGATCAGCTGTGATCCAATGAAATCGATCAAAAGACATTGGTTCTGCCATTGAACCGCCATAAAGATTATTGCAATCTAGATAAAGTATAAACTTCGAAGGAATCTCAGGATTATACTATTTTAAGTGTTTGTTGTTTGCTTTAGTATACTTCTTTGTGATCACGCTAATACCGCCTCTGATACATTTTTCGATAAAATTGAACATATCAACGTCAGTCAGTAATTCTAACCTTACCTTACTAAACTTTAGCAGAGCATCCCATGACTGCCCAGGGGCAGAATAATATCAGCAAGGATATAGTCCGTAATTATTATAACTTACTTCAGGAAAACTTTCAAAAACATCTGTTAACAATAAAACATCTGTTTTTAAATACAAATCGTGATAATCACCAAACGTCTCACAATCAAACTCTTTCCAAATATCTTGTGCAAACTTGTACTGGTCATTAGTTATATTTTCATTTTTAAGTTGCGAGTAAAATTTGTCTTTGTCAGATAAAGATGTTTCATCAAATTTACTCCAGTCGTCGAGATACTCGTACGGAAAAACTCCTTTTTTGGTCAGTAGATTAAATTTATCTCCAAAAGAGTCTCTTAGGTTATCAAATTTACTAAAACCTTTTACTAGCTCATATAACTATGCTGCCATAAACTGCAAGCTGTCAATGAAACGCAATTTACCTAGTGTAACTGACATGTACATTTCAAAATTATTTGGAATGCATTTGATGATGTTATTAAGTTTCAGACGAGCTTTTATGTCAGGATCACCAAAAGCTTCTACGATAATGTGACTATTATATCCTTGAAAGTTGTGTAGAAGAACTGGAATCAAATCTGGAGCATGAAATTTTAAATTACATTGATCATGAGCCGCTCCACGATACTGACCTGTCAAATAGCAATGGTCATGTACTTTCTTGTCCCTGACGTTGTAAGTGTTAAAAGCTTTTTCACAATATAACAAATTTCTGCTTGCTCGTGATCAGATTCTTGTTGAGATGTTAATTTTAACATTGGAGTTACCTTTTTTAAACTAGTAAATATATAATCGACTTCGTTAATCAATTGCTTGAGAAGCCAGACAGCTGTATTTTTACCACGATAGAGTTGGATTGATTTAGATAATCTTGAATCAACACAACAAACCACCTTGTACGCTACTCTGCATGGAACATGATTTTGATTTTTTTGTACTCGATTAGTTGGGATTATTTTCTACGCCAAGTACAGGTTGAAGTAGGCATTCGAAATCAGCGTATATGAGGAAAGGAATTTTTAGTTTGTGATTATAATGGACAAACTGTAACACGTTATTTTCTTTGGACGGCATTTGTTATTCTTTGCACATCACTACAGTACTTCAAATGATTTTGTAATGTTTCTTTGTTTGTACAACCGTGCAAGCAGCGATAACAAAAGAATTTTTTGTTCTTATCCTTATTATACTGTCTACCAACTAGTCCGTTAAAGTTTTTGATCGAAACGTAATGATTTTTATAAAACAGCAAATTTATAGTCGATTGTGAAGCTTTTTCTGAAATATATCTCGGATAGACGTTTTCTTTTTCATCTCCTCCGAAAACGTTAATCGAAACATTAATTTTTCTTTTCAAACTTTGGTATTTGATTTTCTGCCACTGGAAAGTCAATATCTTTAAAATTTAACCTTGACACGTGACTAATATACTTTTCAACAAGATCAGCGTGTTTTTCTGCTGGAAATAGCGCGGAAAGAACAACCCATTGAAAACATTTGTTATCGACGTTTTTACGTTTATACAGCATTTTTTATTTTTTTATTTTTGGTGGCTGATCGATATACGAACTACCGCGTAATGCGTCAAGCAGCAGGGAGGGTGAATCCTACAAATTTTTGCGACAAAATCGATTAAAGCCTCAGAATGCCAAATAGAGCCTTCCTACGAAATCTCATATTTTAACCAAAAAAAAATTAAAGACCCCATTTTACAAATGGAGCCTTAGCGATTTTGTCGCAAATACATTGTCATAAACACCCTCAAATTGCTGCCATCTACGTCGCAAATATGTTGTCATCTCACCCTCCCTGCTGCTGATTAATACAAATTATTTAACCAAATATTTGATCAAGTCCAATACGATATCGTGACCGAGGGTCGTGTAAATTTATTGTTATAAATCCATATGGGACAGACTGAGCATGACCAAAGTAATTTTTAAATCCATTGAAGTCCATATCGGAACACCATGTTTGCCAAATATTTCGTAGCGTATGTGTATCAACGCCATTGAATACAGTAAGAATATTGCAGTTATCGCGAATCACTTTTGGAATTTGAGTATATCGTTGAGTGACATATATCACGTCAGTGTTTTTATGCCTACCTCGGGAAAATATTCTAGCAGGGTTCTTTTGATTATCTAACATTACATCATCGTACACTACAAGATTGTTTATGTCTCCATCGAGATCTTCTACTGATGGTGCATCATTAATATCAGTAATAAAGTCGATTACACTTTCACCTTTAATTTCTGATGCATTTTCATTATAATCTTTTAGCACTTCATAGCACCGTTGATCATCTACGGATGGGGCAACTAAATATAATTTATCCCACTTCATAAATCGCATTATCAAATTAAGCAGTAATTGTGTTTTGCCTGATCCAGATGGTCCGATTATAATGGCACGGACAGAATTCGGAAGCGCTGCGTGGTGTTTCACCGGTTCTCTTCTTTTAGTCGCTGAAAAATCAATTATATTCATAACGCTATATATAAATTATGGATCTATATTGTGTTAAGTGTAAACAGCGTACTGATACAACCGATCAGACAACCATTACAACTAAAAACAATAGACTAGCGCTTACTGGTAAGTGTGTAACATGTGGTACAAAAAATTTCGATTTTTAAAAAAAAGCAACTCGGAGGTGATATTGCCGCAAAACTTGGAAAACTCCCCGGGACCCCATGGGCAAAATACCCCGGAGAAAAACACCTTCCAGGATATAGCTACTGTGGTCCCGGAACGAGATTAGATATCAGACTTGATGATCAAAATCAGCCCCGGCCTGGTGAGTATCCGATAAATGCTATTGATAAGGCATGTCATGCTCATGATGTTGCATATAAAAGCAATAATTTGCAACAAAGACATATCGCGGATGTAAAATTAATTCATGCGTTAAATGCTATTCCCGATAAATCCTTCAAAGAAAAATTGGCTTCATGGTTGGTCAAATCAGCTATGAAAGGCAAATTAGTGTTAGGTGCTGGTAATTGAAAACACCAGTGTTCTTATAGTATTGAATCTATTTATTTTTTTCCGAAAGGATACTGGAAGGGTAAAGCAGCAATCAGTAAACTCGCTAACGCTGCAAAAGTGAATAAATCCACTGCAAAAGATTGGTTATCCAAACAAGCTATATGGCAAATTTATCTACCACCGCCTAAACAAATTAATTATTCTCATTTTGATGTTACCGTACCCAATGAAGTTCATCAGGCTGATTTATTGTTTTTACCACATGACCATGGTTACAAATACGCGCTAACTGTAGTTGATATTGCGAGTCGATTTAAACAAGCAGAACCATTGAAAACAAAGTCAGCTTCTGAAGTCGCTTCTGCATTTGAAAGGATTTATCGACGAGGTCCTCTAAGATGGCCAAATCTATTACAAGTTGATCCTGGCAAAGAGTTTCAAGGTGCTGTTCTATCAACAATGAAAACTCATAATGTTGCAATACAACGGGGACATACTGCGTTACATCGTGATCAGGCAATTGTAGAACGATTTAATAGAACTCTTGCAGAACGGTTATTTGGATATCAATATGCAAAAGAATTCATCCAAGAAAAACGATCTCGTGAATGGGTCCAAAGATTACCGAGTGTAGTTGCAGCGTTAAATAACGAGATTACTCGAACTATTAATATGAAACCAAATATTGCAATAAAAAAAGAATATATTCCCGAACAACCACAGCGGGTTAGCACTCAGCCACTTCTCGGTGATGTTACTGTGAGATATTTATACGAACCAGGAGAGCTTGAAGGTGGTAAAAGAAGAGCTACTGATCCTATATGGAGTGTTACTACGCATAAAATTTCAACCATAACGCGATCAACTGGTAGACCTCCAATCTACAGATTGGATTCAACTGCACCTCAGCGTGGTTTTACACGCGAACAACTACAAGTCATTCCGGACGATACTCAATTACCGCCACATGGTCTTAACTAGCTCCGTTACGTCTATTACACTCAAGACAGGTCAACATCACATTGTTTCTGACATGACCAAGACTGTTATTTTTTCTGTCTACGGTGAATTGTCGAGGGTCTTTATCCGAATACTGCCAGTGCATTATACAATTGCAACTGGCGCAGTGATTATTCTGTTGTTCTTTTAATGCGATTATTACTTCAGCATCAATATCAAATTCTCGTTGTCTTTTTTTTGTCCTGCTGTTTGTAACCAGAGAGTTTTTTATTAATGATGCTAATATCAGTGTTATCATCGTTTGCATTAAAATCATCATCGAAAACAATCCTTCGTAGTTGATTTATTCGTCGTACTCTCGACACTGCGAGATAGACTAAATTTGACCATTCAATGCGATTATCAACTATCCAAACAATTGTATCCGTGATGGTCAATCCTTGTGACGAGTGTATTGTTGTTACATAACCAAGCGTCCATGGTGATTTATCAGCGCATAATGCATCTTCTACAGCATTGATATCAACTAGCACAATATCATTTAACACTAGAATCTGTTTCTCCCTCTGGCCTGGAATTTGAACTTCAATATTCTGCTTTCGTGTATCCAATGGTCTATAACACAACGGTACTGGAAACGTTGGAAATTTTTTCTTGTGTAGCTCAAACAACTTTTTCTGAAGTGCGTCTCTGACTATCTTTCTACTTGCTACTACAAAATCATTTGGTTTCCATGTTTCCCAAAAATCATTCATAGGCGTTTCAGAAATTATTTCACGCGCTACTTCACATTGAATTCTATCGGGTTGTAATCTAATTAGTTTTTTAAACTCACCTAACTGCTCATCGAGTGCTCTATAGTCAGTATCAATTTCTTCGTAATAATCAACAAATCCTTTTAACCAATTATGTGGACTTCTACCAACAAATGGTGGTGGTTGACCATGATCGCCGCACAATATAACTTTTGTATTATTTTGCAATAACCAATCAAGAAACATTTTTAATACATCTTCTGAAACAGTACATGCTTCATCCCAAATAATAACCGCTGGAATAAATTTCTCACCCATTCGCTCAGGAGTCCAAGCATCGCCCTTGTATCGAAAAAAAAAACTATGATACGTGCAAGCTTCAACATTTCGTTGTTTGATCTCTCTCGCTAGTCTATGGGTTGGTGTGAGTACAATCATGGACGTTCTCTCTCGATATAATTCTATCGCACGTGTTGTCTTTCCAGATCCACCACAACCGTTTAAATAAACTGTTTTATATCTACAAATTGGATCTGATATCGGTGGTGCTTTAGACATAGAAAATCCTTCGGATTTTTCACTGATAGAATTATCGTTCTTCAGGTAACTGCTTTTAATTTCAAGGTCTGCTGATTCAGAATAATTGCATTGTATTTCATGTTTAATTCGCCATGTTCCCCAAGTCTCTTCGCTATTAGTAAATTTAGTTACCTCTTTGATATATTTTTTATCGACATACATTGAATCAATTGCAACTCTGACTGCTATACTAGGAAATCTATTTATCATTGCAAATAAATTGATAGATGCATAACCCAGCATAGAAGCTCTCAAATGTAGATATGCAGAGCTTTCTCCATCACTGTAAGTAACAATTCTACCTAACTTTGTTTTATTGGACAAGAAGGCTGTTTTACAATTTGCGTATCTATTTTTCTCTACTGCATCTTTAATAACGAAGTCGTATTCGGCATCATCTATAATCAATCGTGAGGATTGTCTTTTAAAGTTGAATTTTTTTCCACCTTGTTTACATTTACCGATTATTCTTCGGCCAAGATCCTTTGCTTCACTATTTCGTTGATTAAATATCTTTTTTGACCATTCAATGATGTACTCCTCGTCAGCATCAATATGTTTTCTAGACTTATCGATTATACTATCAAGACATTCTGGTTCTGGTAACCAGACATTGGTTTGTTTTTGATATGAGATAATCGCTTCGCTGACAATCAACGAAACTAACATTTTACAATCAATCATATATCGCAATAACACTATTGGTAACCACATCCTTTCAGCCATGTGTCTACCAATCCAAACATAACAACACGGATGAAGTCCTTCAGCGAATTCAAATGATACTACGCAAGCAAAACCGGTCAAATCAAAATCAGGCAGTGGTCCATTAATAGCAACGCGAGTCATTTCATGTGTGGGATGTCCAAACCGTTTAAAATACTCACCAGCGAATCCATATCCTAGAAAACTTCCTGGATAACAGGCAACGATATCAACTGATATCATACTTTCACGATTGTATTTAACGTTCCATAGACCGCCATGATAATATTCCAAACAGCTGGATTGAACATCCTGTAAAAACTCTTTTCGTGTTGGTTTCCAATTATTTTTCTTTCTTGCAAAATGAGCTGCAACTGATGGAATTGTAAAACAATTTGTAAGTAATTGTTCGTAATCTTCGGATTTTCCATTAAAAACGCTAGCGTTTTCACTGAGACTTATTGCTAGATTTTTCATCCTATTATGTAGACTTTCACTGCGATATAATTCACCGTTAGGTTTCACAAATTGATTGAATTGACATTCTTCATCTTCAAAACTATGAAGTAGCCATACTGATACAGGGTCGTTTTTACACAAACTAGCAATAGCATCGAATAATCTTTCTTCAGTCAGAATACCATCCTTGGTGAATTCTTCTGGGATATACTTCACTGTTCTGTCTCGCGGGAATATTGTAACCGCGGATGTCCATGCGTGCTTGTTATGATCAATAATTTTGATTGGAGCTCCGTTTTTATTGTATTTCGATTCGTATAATACTTCGCCAGTTATCGTTAAAACGGTTATCGGAAATCTCAACGACTTTTCCAATCTAGCTATATCGGAAATAGTTGCTCCGTTCTCTTTCACTGTTAGCTCCCATTGATCTATTTTTTATGTCTTAGATCGGTTAATTTATTCCCACGGAGTGCATTTGTAAAGTGTTCTAAGACTCGTTGTGCCACACAGTTGAGTGGCTTTTCCACTGACGTTGACTGTTCCATTGGTGCTAGTTTTCCAATGTCAGGGTTATTTAACGGATACATCCCATAAACGATTGCTGTTTCTGGATACGCTTTTTCATAGTATGGTTTATCAATTCCAGTTAACAGCCCTGGTCTGGAATCACGGCTAACAATGACTGTTGTCCTATCTTTGAGAATTGGTTCAAACTTGTCTCTTATAACCCATTCGCCCGATTCTAAATTGATAATGAATTTCACTCTGAGAAAATACCGTTTATTGCCAAGTTGTGATAGTATCATAGCTGCTGTTTCATCATTCATTCTAGCATCAACAACACCATCAATTTTAAATGTTGACCAGGTTTGTGATGCGCCGTCCTGTTTAAACTCTTGAACACAATCTCGTATTTTTCTAATCAGACTTCTATTATTTATTCTCTCTTTTGGTACGTCTTCGAGAGTTCTATCAAGATTGAATTTAATATTTTTCCAAGGCTTGATTGCCGATAATCTCTTGAATTCTTCATTCATATAAATAAGACAAGTATTTAAATAGAAAAGTTTGTTTATATATAATGAATCACTGCAAATGGCTTATGATCGGATCAGTAACCCCATGCAATAAATCGTGTAGAGGTGAATTCTGTGGATATCACTTACAGTGTCAGAAATAATTCGACAGGCCCGTCCCCATGCATAAATTGTGGGGTGGGTGTGAGAGGAAAATCACAATTATGTATCAATTGTGGGGGTAAGCGGTTTAGAGAATTGAAACGTTATTATGATAAACGAATAAAAAACGCTATCATTGACCCTAACCATGACTCTGTCAAAGACAAAATCATAAAAACCCCTCAAGACTACATTAGTAGATTTATAATTAAAGCAAATAATGAATTAGACAAATAGTATTATTATATATAAATGGAGCAAGAATTCAGACCACATCCAATACTTGTTAATTATGAAATATCTCGTAATGGTGTTGTTAGACACTGTAGACTGAAAAAACCAATTGGTTTTGTTAATAATCAGGGATACTTGCAATTTACGGCTGGAAGAAAGGGATATCTCTGTCATAGGGCAGTCTTTGAGTGTTATATGGGACCGATTAAAGATGGCTGTGTTATTGATCACATTGATTCTAATATTCAAAATAATTCTCTTGAAAATTTACAATGTATTTCTCAAAGAGAGAATACAAAAAGAGGAAAGACAGGGAAATACTCAAAACGACGCAGGGGAGTTAAATCATTTGATACAACGACGAATGAAGAAAGAGTTTTTCATTCAATGAATGCTGCGGGAAAATATTTTGGAATATGTATTCCTTCAGTACAAAGAGTTGCTGAAGGGATTTATCAAACAGCTATCTCAAAGAAAAATGAACATAGAATAAAGTTTTCCTATTTACAAGATAACTCTCAATAGTGAGTTATGCTATTTTAGTCATTTTTGCATGATTTTACCATTCAGATCAATTACCATAGGGCAAAACACTAAAAACGTTTCGCGCGTTAATATCATTGTGTACATATTTTTTTCAATATTTATTCGCAATATCCACGTATATATGCATTAAAAGAGTAAATGACAATAACAGGAACAGCCGGAACAGCCACATAGTAAATATAGTTATTGTACCGAAACGCGCGCGTGTAACACAAGACACTGGGTCAAGGTTCTATTAATAGATTTTTTAAAAATCCCAATTACAAGGACAGCGTTAACAGCGCTGTTTAGATTTTGTATGAAAATGAAATTACTTTGTAATTACAAATTAAAATAGATTGTATGTGAAGTCAAGGCAGTAAAACGCGCTACATGTAATTTAGTTTTTTAGTGTGGTAATAAAATTCAGAAAAATATCATTCTCGATTCAAGAAATAGCAGGTCCTGAATTGACAGGGATCCCCATGACAGAGTTATCTCGTCATGTAAATCCATTATTACTACGATTATTTAATCGTAATATTATAGAAATTAATAAAAAAAATTACTATTATTTAACAGTTGTATTTCTTGTTTTAATGTTTTATTTAAATATTTAGCTTCCATTGAAATTACTACACAATATTCATTATGAAATTCTAGAAAAATAAATACACACCTACACATTGACACTGCAGTATTAGTCACCTTATATATAATATGAGCCGTAATAAGTTTGGGGCTTTAAAACGAAGCCCAATTTGCCAATCAAACCTCCCACGCCATTGACATGGTGTGGTTGAATTTTTTCAACTGCAACCAGGGTTAATTTCTTGGGTTGCTTTTGATTGGTAGATTGGGTGTAGGTCCACCCCGTCGTTTCATGTTTGTATCGTCCTGTACTGTCCCTATCATACCATCCTATCATTTCATTGTATATATAACCATCCTATCATTTCATTGTATATATAACCATCCTATCATTTCATTGTATATATAACCATCCTATCATTTCATTGTATATATAAATATCCTATATAATCGCATTGTAAATATTCATTCATTGTAAATATTCATTCATTGTAAATCCTATATAATCGCATTGTAAATATTCATTCATTGTAAATATTCATTCATTGTAAATCCTATATAATCGCATTGTAAATATTCATTCATTGTAAATATTCATTCATTGTAAATCCTATATAATCGCATTGTAAATATTCATTCATTGTAAATATTCATTCATTGTATATCCTATATAATCGCATTGTATATCCTATATAATCGCATTGTATATCCTATATAATCGCATTGTATATATGTAATGTACTGTCCCCCCCACAACATATCTTCCGGAAGACCTAATATAGCATTTGTTACGTTAGAGCTTCCAATTGGGAGATCTATGTTTGTGGCCCTTGGACTTATTTAATGCGAAGGCACTAAATGAGTTCCAAGAATGTGCTGTCCCCCCTCTGGGCCTCTTTGACGTCGTTTGGCGTGAAAGTGGTTTCCAAATGAGGCTTCGTGTTATATGTTCAATGTTTGTAAAGAAATCACTTGGATTTCACGTCTAATACCCATATAACCCGCCCTTGAACTCGATTGGGGAGTTAGGGTATTGTATAAGTCTTTAATGTATGCCTTTCTTGCCTCGGAACTCGAATGAGGAAGAGACAGGCATTGTATATGTTTTGTTTGTTTTTTTTTTGTATATGAATATCTTTGATACAAATATTTTAAAGATTAGAAAATACATTAGTAATAATATTCAATAAATGGAATTTCAAGATATTACATCTATCGTCGTTTGGCGTGAAAGTGGTTTCCAAATGAGGCTTCGTGTTATATGTTCAATGTTTGTAAAGAAATCACTTGGATTTCACGTCTAATTCCCATATAACCCGCCCTTGAACTCGATTGGGGAGTTAGGGTATTGTATAAGTCTTTAATGTATGCCTTTCTTGCCTCGGAACTCGAATGAGGAAGAGACAGGCATTGTATATGTTTTGTTTGTTGTTTTTTTTTGTATATGAATATCTTTGATACAAATATTTTAAAGATTAGAAAATACATTAGTAATAATATTCAATAAATGGAATTTCAAGATATTACATCTATCATCACAGAAATATCAAATTTAAGAAATCAAGGAATCGTACTTTCTGAATTTTTGAATGAAGACAGACTTTTGAATGAATTTGAACAAACTGATATACAATTAAAAAATGGAAGATATGTTCTACCTAAAATGTATTCACTGATAAAAAGAATCCAAAGAGCGGTTAATGCTTCTTTGTATAACAATGATATTAATTTATTCATTCGGCTATTTAGTATAGTTGAAGCAATTAGAAAGAAACTCGGGGAACAGTACCAAGTTCGGTCAGAGATTGCTTTGAAAGTGAAATCTATAAGACGTTTGATTGATGCAAGCATTGAAACCCACAATTGAAAAAACGTTAGCATTTCCAATAATGACATCAGAAGCATTAACTACCAGACTAGCCCGTGAGAGGTTAGCATTACTGAAAAAAGTTTATACCAATTCGAGATGACGTGCGAGATAAACTACAACTTAGACAGCAAGCGCAGACTGACTTTTCTATTGGAAGCGAACAACTTTTTGCCCCTGTAACTAAAGCCACTAAAGATATGAAACTTACAACAGAACGTGCTATATACGGCGACATCCCTAAAGAGGGAGCAGTACCTATTATTGATGTATTAGGAAAGATTGCTACAGAAACTGAAAAAACCAAGGAGGAAATAAAACAGCTTTCAGATGAGTTACAATCTCAGCGAGAAATACAACAAATGGATAATATTGATACTGATGATAACCCCGTTGAAGATGCTAGTGATTCTATTGAAAAAGTTTCCACTAAAAAAATTGTTCCTTTTAGCGAGAAATTCACTGATGAAGCTATAGAAGAAATCAGACGAATTCAATTGCTGAAACCTGAAGACTATGTGTTATTTGGTAAATTCGCTGCCGAACGTTATTATAAAAGGGGGGAATTTTTAAAAGACGAGTATAAAAAGAACATAATAAAACGAGATCAATGGGTGGATTGGTTATTTAAAATTAATAAAAATGAACCCGGAAATTTAAATAAGGGTAACTTGAATTACCTAGCTTTTCAAATGGGAGTTAATAAGTATGGTTTAGATCAACAACAACAACAACAAAGTCGAGGTCGAGGACGAGGTCGAGGTCGAGGTCGAGGTCGAGGTCGAGGACGAGGTCGAAGTCGAGGTCGAGGTCGAGGTCGAGGTCGACAATCTCCAGAAATTCAAAACGTTTCCGAATCAGCTGCAGAAATTCAAAACGTTTCCGAACCAGAAAGTACTTCAGGAGAGGGTTATGGAAGTTCTCATCATGATTCTCATATGTGTCCTAGTAATATCATTAATGATATATCACGACTTGAGGTTCTTATGGGAGGTAAGCGAGCTGGAAATAACTCAGTCGAAATAACTAATGAAGCATTTGATATTTGCAGACGATTATTCCAAGGCGGGATAATTGATATTCATACGTATCGAGAACTCTTGGATGAGTTAATGGACGGAATTCCAGGGGAATTTAGTGGTTATTATAGCGATTGAAATTTCTAATTGCTTGCATTTAGAAATTACAAAGTCATTTCAAATAAGATGATAGTACACTATAATCACAATAAACCAACAAACGTGTATGTGGTAAACTCAAGATTGCCCGTTTATAAGGCATACTATGGAGACGGCCTTGGAAATACCATAGCGGGTTTATTCACAAGAACAGCCCCAAAAGTAGCACCAATTGCTAAACAATTAGCGATGAAAGCCATTGATGTTATTCGTAATAAGGGAATTAACGCTGTTGGAGATCTTGCAGGAACGGCCTTTTCTACCGCAAAGAATAGAATAACGTCATTGGTGAAATCTAGATTCGGACGAAAACCACCACAAATAGTTTCAACACCGCTACCTTCAACAACAATGATGCCTGCAAATGTCAGTAAAGTGATAAATAACGCAGTGGAACAAAAACTAGCATCATTAGCAATGACTTCACCAGATAGTAGTAATATTGCAAGTATGATAGCGGGAAGCGGTCTTGGAGGAAATAGTAAAAATGTCAGACGAAAAAGAAAATGATAGCATTACTACATTTAGAAAAACGATAACGTTTTAGTATAAATGGCATTTAAAAAAATTGCTGATCCAGCGTTTGATATGGCAGCACCGGTGAATAAAGATGATTCTAAAATTAACTATCAGTATTATGCCTATCCTGCAAGAGAGCCTAATCAACGGGGGAGAGTTGAACTTCAAGTTCAAGATACAAGTAGATACTTTTTGCCGTGTGAGGCATTTATTGAAGTAGAAGGACAGCTTGTAACAAATGTTGCAGCTGATACACCATATGGGGATAACCCAAATATCCGAGTTGGTTTCGGAAATAATGGCATTATGGCGCTATTTAACAGTACAAGATATATCATTGATGGAAAAGAAATTGAATCAATAGAACAAAATGTTGATATTGCAACAACAATAATCGGACTTGCGAGATATTCTGATGATTATACAAGGTCGGCTGGTCCGTCTATGATGTTTGCTAAGGATACTTCTGATCATCCGAACCATTATCAATTTGTTAAAGTACGAACTGCGGTAGATACTGCAGAAGTTGATCAACAACTCGCAGCTAATCCAGACCATGAAGATAGACCAGGCGCTGAATTCGACATTTTAAAAAGGGTCAATGATAATTTCAATCTAGGATTTGCAACACGAAAAGGAGCATTAAAAGGACAACATCGACGGTTTTCATGTGCAATTCCGTTACATCACATATTAGGATTCTGTAGAAATGTCAGAAAAGTCATCTATGGAGCAAAGCATACAGTCGTGTTAGTGCGAAAGGAAAATGGCAATGATGCAATTTGGCGTGCTAATGGTGTTGATGATGGTAAAGTCATTTTAAATAAATTGACTTTATGGATACCCGTCTTGACACCAGCAGTTACAATAGAGCAACAATTACTATCGTTTATGGACACAGGTGGAAAATCATTGCTAAGTTGGCTAACAACAACGACTGATACGAAGCAGGATAATGTAAATGGCACATTTACATGGCACTTAGCATCAAAATAAGGTGTTTCAGCTCCACGTCATATCTTTATAGCGTTACAGGATGCAAATCGAGTGGGTCGACAATTATCTAGTCATATGATATTTGATAAATTAGGGGTAAGTGAAGTTTCGTTGAGAATAAACGGACAACAAGAGCCAGCAGAGATTGTACATCTTAATTATGATAACAACTACATAGCTCGTGTATATCATAGAATATTGTCGTATATGGGTCGTGATCAAAATGTTGATACTGGTTTGCAAATATCGCAAATTGATTTTGAAAAACACTATCCGATTTATTACTTTTCATTGGAACATCTTGACATGATGAGACAATCTGTTGTTGATATATACTTCCAAGCTCGGGTACAACGCCCTGCTGGTATAGCCGATTATAGAGCAGTTGCTGTCATTCTCAGTGATAAATCAATGTTGTTAGAAGGAGTTGGCGGACGAATGAGACTTATTGATGCACCTGTGGAAAACATGTAATGTTTTCAAATCATTTGATTTTCCAAACATGTAGTTAGGATTTTCACAATAAGATCAATTGAAAGTGTAAATTACATTTAGAATAGAATGACATATAGTATTGTTAATGTCCAGTTGACTGATGGTCAGGTCAAGAAATTGAAATCAAAGTCGGCTAAAGAATGTGGAACTACAATAACGTTGAAACCCACTCAAATGTCCGGTGGCGCACATAAATTATCATTGACAGATCGTCAAATAAAACATTTCAATGATGCGCTAAAGAACAAACGAGGAGTTCAAATTGATTTTTCGAAAGCAGCAATCGCCAGTATGATAAAATCAGGTGGTATATTCCCGCTGTTAGCTGCTATTCCAGCATTGATTGCAGCGGCTGCCCCAGCGGTTGCGAAGGCGGCAGCGTTAGGAGCCGTTGGTACTGCTGCAGGAATGGCCCTGAAAAAAGCTACTGGGAAAGGTTATAAAAAAAGGAAAGGGTCTAAGACTACCAGGAACCCCATACAATTGGTACAAGGGCACGGGCCTAAGAATACCAGGAACGGCTTATTAGTGGAAAAATCCCTAGGATTTTCACCAATGTCCAATTTTGATTTAATTGATGCTGTAAAATCATTATCAATAAAAAACTTTAGAGGAGTTTTCATGAGAGATCAATTACCGTCAAAACCAATGAAAAATGAAACGGGTATTATCAATCTTGATAACAGCAGCGGAAAAGGAACTCATTGGGTCGCATATGCAATTGATCCACGTGGAATTGTCTATTTTGATTCATATGGATTAGCTCCACCAAAAGAATTCATGCGATATGTATCCACAATAACAAAGTCATCTCCAATTTTTTATTCCACGCTGCCAACACAACAGTTAAATGATCCACCGATATGCGGTCGTGAAGTATTAAACATCCTTGCAGAGATATCTAAATTTCCAAGGAAACCACCACAAGTTGTTGTTAATGAATATACTAGCAGGCAATGGCAAAAACGATAGCGTTATGATTTAGAAAAACGTAGCGTTTTCGTATAATGATAGATTTTTGGGGTTACCTTTATCAGAATTAAAAAAAAACAGAAACCGATAGTAAATTAGCTGTCGAAAGTGTAAAAAAAATAATCGAAGATGAAATCGCCGAGACATTAAATTTGTCAAGTGTAGATCCTGGGGAAATAGTTGTATTTCAAGATCGCCAGGGCAAATTGAAATCTAGTAATGTTTCATTGGATGATGTCTTAATACGAAGACGTGACGTCGTTGAAGATACAATAGCGTTATATTCAAATGATGGAAGACTCAAACCAGGTGTACTTGTTTCTACAATCACAGATGCATTAAAAAATTTAAATGAAGAACTTGAAAAACATATAACAACATATACTTCCCTTCGTAGAAATATTATCAATAAATTTTTTGGAACACCAGCGGTGACCTCTACATCTCTCGCTGAAATTAAATCCAATTTTGATGAAATTAAATCCAATATTAAAAATATTAATGATGCTGGATTTAATATTATTAGAGATAACATTAGTAATATTAAAAAATCTATCGAGGATATTACAAAATTTAAAACAGACAATCTTCCGCTACTTGAAAGAATAAAGAAATCGCGTTGGCAAAATTACGAGTGTATCATAGTTGGCCTAATATCAGATCGGTTCCATTTGGTGGTCAGAGACCTAATAATTCTCTGGTATTTGCATATAGGAATAAAAAAGATGACACTCCAGATTGGAACGTTGTTTCAATACCAACTGGATCCTATCAAATTGAGCAAATTAATAATGAATTACAACGTAGAATAAAATCCATTACTAAAAAAGAATCAAAAATTGCGATAACAGTTCATGAACCAACACTGTCATCTACAATTGAAATAGGCTCTCCTGGGTATGTTGTAGATATTTATAACAGTTCAATAAGAACAGTGTTAGGATGGCCCGAAGATCCACCTAGAAGTGCTGGTAATTCCACGCCCGAGCCTGTAAAATCTGATTACGTCACTGATGAAATAGGACCTGAAAATCCATCAAAAGGATATAAAAAATTCGAGGATATAAACTTCACAAAAAGATATCGATATAAGGATCAATATGGTGAGGATGCATGGATAATTCCACTTTTTAATGATTATATTATACGAGAGGACGAAATTTTGGAAATGCATGATACAAGTCCAACATTTGTAGATATTAAAGATCACATCCTTGATAGAATGAATAATGCTTTTTTGTTGTTATTACCCTCGTTAAGATCTGGCTTTCTTACACAAGCTGAGTTTACTAGTGTAGTCGCCGCGGGTAATAAAATCATCGATGACATGGAAATATTTAATTCGAGGATTACTAATCTCTTCACTGATGAAAATAGCCCGATTTCAAAAACTAGCTCAGCCCAAGATTATAAAAAAAATATAAATGAAAATCCAAATTATAAATTACCAGGATATAACGTTCCCGAGTTAAAGAAAAAACTCAGAACTGCCATCGACGAAGGATTTAATAAAATTTATCAATCATGGAAAGATAGCCAGCCGAAGCCTATTATCCTCACTCATAATAATTCTTTCGACGGCGACGGTAGACATATCGCACCGAACAATGTGAATATTTCATCAGTGATCGCACTTAATTTAACGTGTGATGTAATCGAAGGAAGTTATCAAATTAATATGGAACAATCAAATCAAGCCCGACAAGGTTACATTCTTTATTCATTTGCACCAACATCACCCCCCGGATTTTTAATTGTTGAAAATCCGACTAATCCAGTCTATATGCAATGTCAAAATGATTTACTAACTAGAATTAATTTTACACTCACCGATCAGTCAAATAATTTGATTGATCTACGTGGTGAAGTATTATCGATTAGTCTGTTTGTGAAAAGCTAACAAATATCGGTTAAATAATTTGTATTAATCAGCAGCAGGGAGGGTGAGATGACAACATATTTGCGACGTAGATGGCAGCAATTTGAGGGTGTTTATGACAATGTATTTGCAACAAAATCGCTAAGGCTCCATTTGTAAAATGGGGTCTTTAATTTTTTTTTGGTTAAAATATGAGATTTCGTAGGAAGGCTCTATTTGGCATTCTGAGGCTTTAATCGATTTTGTTGCAAAAATTTGTAGGATTCACCCTCCCTGCTGCTCGTCATATTTCATCGTGTGAAATAAAATTTCCTTGATCATTTCAAACTTCCAACCCAAACCCAATTCGGTAAATGCCTCTATTTTTTCCAAATGTTTTGTTGTATTTCATTAACTAGCGATAAAAGATCAGTTCCAAGCAAAACACGTCTTGATTTTGCGTTGATGTAAGGATCTGTAATTTCCTTGTCAGTTGATTCTTTCGTCACAAGTAGCTTTGAAAATATAACATGATATTGCACTAATAGTCTTATACTTTTGTGTTTTTCAAGTTCACATTTTATAGTTGTCTGTAGCAGGTGGTAATGATTTGTTGCAGTAAAATTTCTCAGCACGTTTTGTTTATCGAACCGATAACTGTTGTCAAAACCTGCAAAAGCAGTCGCTATTTTTTCAGGTTCTCCCATAAGGCTATTTTTGGTTATATCACGCAGTTTTAACATTGCTATACTATAGTGTAATATCTAATTGGTAATTTACCTCACACGTCGCATGCACTAGGGTTGAAAAATCAATTAGAGTTAAAAAAAAACTAA
Organism: Potamilus streckersoni; assembly: GCA_016746295.1. NCBI lineage: Eukaryota > Metazoa > Mollusca > Bivalvia > Unionida > Unionidae > Potamilus > Potamilus streckersoni. Next base: position 62,003 of record JAEAOA010002032.1, on the reverse strand, counting down.
TAATATAAAGACAAACGCACGTGAGCAAGTGTATTATTACGTTCACTTCAGGTATAACTTTTACGCTGGAAATGCATTAGGTTCGGTTATTAATATCAAAACAGGAAAGTCTGTTGGTAAATCAACGCCAGCTGGTTATAAGATTAGTGTAAAAGGAGATAATATTGAGAGGATTACGATGCTTAGAAAAGATTTTATATTTACTTTGTTCTGCGAAGGTATTCCAGAGGGACAGCGTGTATATCATGTCAACGGTACAGTCAATGATGACAATATTGAAAACTTATCTTTACAAACGAGTTTCAGCCGCACCCAGTCTTTGATTTGTACGAGGCTAACCATTGCGGTATTATTAGAAACAGAAAAACTAAAAACGTTCTTGGTACTATAAGCAATATGAGATATCTCATAGTAGGTGTTAGAGGAACAGTAACAAATCAAGTTAATTATTATGGTCATAGGTTTGTCTACGAGGTGTTTAACGGATCTATACCCAATGGTCAGGTTATTAATCACATCAATAACGTAAAGACTGACAATCGATTGGAAAATCTAGAGCTAGTTACACAACATGAAAATGTGAAAAAAGGACGAGGTGGTGGTATTAATTTTAGATGCCCAGCAAAACCTGTTGTTTCGTTAAACCTTAAAACGGACGAGGAGATCAAATTCAAATCGATTACAGATGCGGTGAAACATTTTAATATCAGTCCTATGACAGTAAAATTTATATCTGATAGAGTAAAAAGATCAACTTTTTCAAGCGAATACAATGCTAGTATTATTTTTAGATATGATGATTAAAAATATTTGATAGCTCGGTTTTAGTTAAGAAATGATAAGCAAATGCTATAATATCATTACGATTAAATTTTAGCGTTGTTACTGCTCTTTCATTATTTTTTTTCTGCTGCTGTTAGTAATATTTTATGAGAATTACCTTGCATTCCAATAACGTCAACGAAATATGCACTATAACCTGACAAACATTTTCTTACCGCTTCGGCTAGTTGGTTGTAGTTTAACATATTAACTTGTTGGTGATATTTTACCTCGTCAGTCATCTTATAACAAAAAATTAGATAAAAGTATATTATAATAATGGACTTGATGAAACGACTTTCTCAACTATATGAAGAAGATACCAGCGATAATGTCGCCAGCGATAATATTACAATCTCTACCGATATGATAGACAAGTCTGTTGGTTATAGCGAAGATGATATTTTGTATAACAACGAATCTGATGACGATGAAAGTCACCGTCATTGATAGATCTAATTACAGCAGAACAACCACTGGAAAATATAATGTCAAGTATCAGATTGCTAAAAACATAATAAAATTTAATTTTACCGTTGCTGAACAACAACTGTTTTGGCAGCTAATCAGACCATTTCTAAACATCAGAATTTTAGGCCTACAAAAATAACAAATTCGATTTCATATTGATTAAAATTGTTAAAATAATGACGATCTCTGACGATCGCAAACAATATCTAATATCGCTATGTAAACCGATAAAATGTAAATCTGTCAAACAAAAGTACGAGGAAATTTATAATAACATTATTTCGTAATTTGTTTGGTTGGAATCCAACTGTTAAATGTATCGCTATACCCATGCCACTTTACTAAACATTTATCACCTTTTTCCTAATCACTTTTGCGATCACAAAAACATCTTGTTCAGTTTTCTGTAGTCCTTGTTCGTAAAAACTGCCTACGATCGGTTCCCTTGCCAGATCTTTTAACGCATATGTCAGATGTATTGTTAAGAGTACTTTATCAACCACAAATACTTCTTCGCTCCAGTTCGGAGTAAATCCATTTTCAAATACCTTTTTGGTCAAAGAGATTCGAACTTTATCACCGACCTTAAATTTATGTCTGCGGTACATGTTTCGTTTGCTAATATAGAATTTTTAATAGCATCGATTGGTGACATTTTGATGGTTCGATGTTTTGTGTTATTGTATTTGTCCACAGTTTGAGAAAGATCATCGATGTACCTGTTAGTGTTTTTAGCTGTCAAATGTTTATGTATTATTTCGTTTAGCCTGCGATTAAATCTCTCGACAACAACACTTTTACCTTCGTTTCCTGTGACGTATTTGTTATATTATTTTGTTCTAGAAACTGTTCAAACTTTTTGTTAAAACACTCGGCTCCGTGATCAGTCCAGATTCTATTCGGTTTTCTTTCGGTACTCGTTATTATTTGTTTCAGCGCATAAGTCATTGAAGTCCCTGTCTTATGCGAAACAGGTACACTGAAAGCGTATTTGCTAAAAACATCTATAACATTAAACAAATACTTTTTTGGAGCGCCATCATCGCCAACGTTAAACTGAGAAAGATTGGTTATATCCACCAAATCTATTGCCCAGATATCGTCTACAGCATTAGCGACAACTTTACGTCTCGGTCATTTTTTTAGGTCTGTGTAGTTCGACTGCAAGATCATCGTATAATTTTTTCCGAGTCCAAGTTTATATTTTGCCCCAATGATTCCCTGAACAAATCTTCTATCAAAACGTTCTCTCATGTTTGTTGGCTCCATATCACGTAATTTGTCTAACATTACTTTATCACAATCTGATTTCGAGTTTTCATGATCACGATAACAGATATCATGACGCATTGCTATTTTATCCACCTGATTATAAGGCTCTTGTCCTGGCAATGGATTATCATTTTCATATAGTTGTTTATCTAACGGATTATAAGGTCCAGTATACCGATGACCTGGTAAAGTCCAACCGCCTTTTACTTTTGGTAATTTACCAATAATTTTGTGAATGTCGATTCCGCTGCCGATGATCTCACGGCGATTGCATAATGCACAATACGTGACGATTGTATCCTGTTCGATGCAAAGATATTTGTCACAATCGCAGTTGCATTTCATTTTAATTTATTACCTTTCATAAGATTATTCATCGATTAATATAACTTTATCTGGACACATTCCAGCTCCAGATTTCAAAAACATAATTTCTTTCTACCACAAATAACACAAATACTTTTCAGCATCATTCTATTATTTTTTGTTTTTTCTTTCGTCTCATCCTTATTTTCTGTCTTAGTTTTACATTTGAGACGGTATGTTGACATTATATCAAGGAGTTTAGTTAAAGTTTATTGCAATCTCATCATTCGCATGAGAAGGTTGCTCATCAAATTGTAAAATAAACTTTAAAAGATCAGTATCACTCTGACAAACATGATACAATAATAACCACAAGCTGATGTTCCAATCGGCTGTAGCTGATTAGACAAATAATTTTTTTTATTAAATTTTTTAAAAATATATTTTTTATGAGATCGCTTAGAGCAAGTCCGAACGAATCAAAATAATTGTTATTGTGGACAGCAACCCAGTGGGTGCCAGAGCCATCGTTGAAGTTTTCAATATTTACAACACATGAAGCGCCTGCTAGTACGTTATCGAGTTCGTCCTTGGAAAATACTCCTCGAAATCCAATAAGGTCCTTCAATTTTTCGATGATATCAAAATTGCTCAATAACGTCTGGTCCCCGGTAGAGTTAATCCGAGTCAGATTGCTAGTAATTTTGGAAGAAGGCTTCCCGCTAATCCTGCTAGCATGCTAGCAGCTGAGCGAAATGATTCTTTCCTCCTTGTTTTGTTTGTTTGCGTTTTGTTGTTTTCTTTTTTTCGACGATTTTGTTTTTTTTCGGGGACTTTGTCGTTGGCATTTTATTTTATACTGTTACATAAAAATAACGATTGATTTGTTTGATACCACGACCTTCCACTGCTTTCTTCGATGTGCCAGAAACTGCTCCTGACGCAGCCGCAAGTCCAAGTGTGCCAAGTACTGGTAAAACATTGCTAGCTATCACAGAAAGTGAACAAAAGAAACCCAACTTGTTTTGACATTGCGGTTACTTGAGAAACATATAGTTTCAGTACAAAAGGTTTGTTGAGATCGAGTTTATTGATTTGTTGCTGCGTTAGCATGACTTTTACTGCAGTTTTATTTAAAGTCTCAGCGATGCCTGTCACCGGAGAGATCACCAAAGAAACAGAGCTATGTTTAGCAACAGCTGCTGATAATTTTTCAAGTACAGGTTGAAGTAAGTATTCGAAATCGGCGTAAATGACGAAAGGAATTTTTAGTTTGTGATTATAATGGACAAACTGTAACACGTTATTTTCTTTGGACGGCATTGTTATCCTTTGCACATCACTACAGTACTTCAAATGATTTTGTAATGTTTCATTGTTTGTACAACCGTGCAAGCAGCGATAACAAAATAATTTTTGACCAGATATTATTTAAATTTATTGAGTTGTGTATATGGTTTTCATGATGTTGTATCCAAGTTGTTAGATTAAACTTGCATCGTCATTCTTCCTTTGGTCCAATCGATGGTAAAGAATATATCACTAACCAATGGCGCGTATTCGTTATACTGTTCAGCTGGCAGAGCGCCTAGTGTCCACGTGACCTCGATATCTGCAGTCGATCCGATAATACGTTCCGAATGTTTTAATATATCAAAGTAAAAGATTGGGTATAGGGATAGAAACTCTTCTATTGTTATTTGAGATCCACTGTCAGCGTCCTGATATTTTTGTATTGCTTCCATAAGATACATGTACGGCCTAGAGATGTTTTTAGTTTCATCGTCAGCAAAATTGCATTCGATGGCTCGTTAGGGATATTGTCTGGAATTTAATTTAGCAAATTTTCGTCTAACATCTGGGTTTTCGAATATTGAGTTGTTCATTATCTGATTGTTACGACGTGCTTGTCGTTGAAATACGACGAACAAGTGTCCCGGTACTTGCTTGCTGGGTGTGGTCGTTACACGGCAAGTGCAATAAGTCGCGTTGGGAATGGCAGTTTGATAAATCCTGTTCTGCTGAAAGTATATCTTTTGTAAAGGTGGCTAGTAAAGATTCGAGCTCTATCGTTTTTTGTACAGATGGGACAACCCGTATTATGCAATCGTTTTAATCAGCTCGATCTAACATTAGTGTATGTTTTATACCTCGAAAAACTTTGTTATAATCATGACAAAATCCAAAGATTGTGCTTAACGGCAGCATCATCGTTATCTGACGAGATTCTGCGGCAAATGCTTTTCGTTTAGCAAATCCCTCGTTATACCTCATGTTACGTGTGCTGATAACACTGTTTATAAAATTTAACATATCAACGCCATCTGCAGCTGCACCTGGTTGAGCTATACCAAGATTATTACAAGCAGCGATGAGTAAAGCTCTTGTAGCGTCTGCGTTAGCACCTGCAGCTAGGGTGTCTATACCAAATTTTACTGCATTTGCTCTAAGAAAATTTCGTACAATTACAACATCTGCGGCGGCATCAGCTCCGTGTGCAAAAACACCGCTTGAAATAAACTCGCCTGAGGTAGTTGTTCCAAATGAGGTATCTTTAAACCACATCATATTTGTGGCCACTGATCTAGAATAATCATCGCTAAACGAAATGATGTTTAGTACTCGCTATGTTTTGTACTCGCTATGGGTAAGTGCATTGAAATATCTTCTACGGTTTGATTGGCTACTTGGTATCTTGCACTTTTAAATAAACTCCAACCGTTATTGGCGAGAGCAATTTCTGTTCCAGCTACAATATCACCACCTGCTGAAGTTAGTATTCGGCTACGCACTTTTAACACTGCCTTATGCGGTAGTAGAAACACGCGTTCGTCTTATGTATTAAAAGTGCTAATTCCGGTTTATTTGGTACGTTTGAGTTTTCGTCCAAATACTCGACGTACTCTAATTCTGTTATAGTATCGTCAGTATAAATTTCTTCGTTAAGATCGAAACAATTTTTAGCTGACATTTTATTTTATAATCGCTACACAAAATTAAAAGGCAGCTGGAGTTATTGGTTTTGTTTTCTTTACAAGTTTACGTACTATTTCTTCACCACGTGGTGATAATAATTTTTTGGTGTAGCTATCATAACTCGTTTTGTTTCTTATGTTAGCGCAATCTCTGATATTACTCGTTTTATTTCTGATGTGGAAGGTCCTTTAATCTTATCAGCAATATTTTGCCCTACTGCAGTACCTGTTGAAGAAGCTGCCCCGTAGCGAAAGCTTTACCTGCGTCAAGTGCAATGGGTGCTACTTTAAATGCAATTTCTGGAATATTTTCTGCAATTGTTGTAAATATATTTCCAAAAAATCCACCTACGATTTTTCTTCGATAAACTTTTCTTCGTCTCATCTATAAAATTATGTTTATAAAATTGATCACCTAAACAGTGCGTAGGTGTAAATAATACGTGACTATCTCGTTGTTCAAATCGATCTGTCTATCTGACTCGTCTGTGAGTTGCATTGTGATGCTTGTGATTTGATTTTCAAGATTAATTGGATAATAGATAATCTGACACGGATTAATTTGCATGGTTGACCATGGTGGAACTTCTGGAGAGAAACTGTAGATTGTTTGACCTCTGCTGCCCTTGGCTGAGTAAGATCCAGAAGCATTGGAGCAATTTGCAAGTATTGCATTTACTTCTGTTATATCTACTGAGATTTCAATATCGTGCGTAATAGTTTGATCAAGAGCACTATAACTTTTTTTCCAGTAAATCCTAATATTTGTGCAATACTTCTTTCCCTTGGTTCGAAACCGATTAACATATTTTTCCGTGTTATCCTAGCTCGCAAAGTGTTATAATTCGCTGTTAACTCAAAATTATCAGCCACACCGCCAGTTTTTGTTGTGAGTTCTTTGATTGTCTTGTTTAGATTAGTGACATTATAAGCTCTTGTATAATTTTTAATCTTCTTGTTGAGGATGTTGAAGATGCTGTAATCGGAGTAAATGAAGTTTCATCGTTGACCCCAGTTTTCACGTTAGGCATAGCATTCCAATAAGTACAAGAAATTAATCCAATCTCATATTGTTTTGTAGGATCAAGTTCTATTGGCGGATTATAATGCACAGAAACGTTTGCGCTGTTTCCTGTTGTCTGCGACGAATCAAGCAATAATGTTGTTGACATTTATACTAATATTTTAGATAAGATCGCGGTGTAAACTTTCATACTCGGATGATGTTGGTAATCCGCTCGATCTTAGATTATCAAGTATATCAATAATTTCATTATCAAGCTCTACACTTTCGTTACCAGCTTCTTTAGCATTAGCCGATCGACTATTTCTGCGTTTGATGTAAAAACTTTAACTCCAGATCCAGTGGTTATCTCTGGTTCCTTTGGTTCCTATGGTAATGTTTTACCTCTCCTTTTTCATAATTATTAAACAATCTTTTAAAAGACCAACCTCTACCATAAGATTCTGGTTTATTGCGATATTGTTTTGCTGTTTCTAGAAAAACATCAGCAATAATTCCATCTCTAATAATATCAAAACATATTTTAACATTCTCTTCATCTCTTTGATTTTTAATCTCTTGATCAGCAGAGAGACCATTTTCCCTAGATTCTTTTAATTCTATCAAATCATTACATTTTTTCTGGCCAATTTCGAATGTTGTCAATGTCAGTAATATAATAATCTTTTAAAAATTTCAAATATTCGCTATCATCTATTTTTAACCTAGCTTGTTTTCTTTTAATATATATTTGTTTTTCAATAGGCATTATAACTTCAGCTATCATTGTTTGTTTCGCGACCATTTTCTCTGTTGTCCTTGACAATTTTTCCATTATCCTTCTTAACTCATTTGGATCAACCGTTACTCTTGTTATTGCTTGTTGAAGTGCAAGAGGATTGTTCATTAGCCTGTCAAACTCAGTTTGTCGTGCAGCATGATCAGCAATGTTTCTTACAAGTTCGTTTACAATTTTTACAGTTTCTTCTTTCGATCTTTCTCCAAGTAAACCAAACAAACATTTTTCTTTCATTTTTTCTAGTTCTTCTGGGATAATGCTGTTATTTCTGGTTGCTTGCCAAGCATTGCCTCAGTAACAGGTTTAAAAAGTTTAGCAGTTTCTTCTTCTGCTTGAACTTGTCCACGTCGAGCTTCTTCCACCTTTTTCTTAAAAGCAGCTCGAGTTTTATGAAACTTTTTTAGCAATTCAATTCCTTGTTGATGCTTGTCCATTATTTTTATACGCTTTACAAAATTAGATCACAGAAACGTGTCAATGCAACAACGAAACATCTTGGTTGGATCACGCCCTAGCTTGTTAAATAAAAAGACATGGTGTCGATCTTTGGTTGCATGATATACTTCGATAAATGTATCTTTAGTAACGTCACCGCACTGCTAGTTTGCAATATTTCTCACATCCACATTATCTAGTCCGGGAAAAAATATGAAACAACCCATACTTCGCCTAATAAATCTATCGACATTATAAAAACCTTGGGCAAGATAAACAGAATTACATCTTTTATTGCGTGATAATGAAAAATAAGATATAATCTTGTTCATCTCTTCGTTGTTTAGCGGAATATCATCGAAGACGATTATCTTATGCTCAGACGAATCAAGTTCGTTCACTGGAACAAGTCCTTCTGTTTTTTTTTTTATCAAAAATATATCCTCACCAGCATCAACTTCATCACGAAGTTTATCATTGTACTCTTTTAGTAATTCGTATTTGTCTTGTTAGGGGTTAATGGTGTAAAATATACACCTTATCATAGTTAACGTTATTATTGAGCTAAAGATTTAAAAAAGATTTGTTTTACCTGATCCATTTCGCCCAACAATAAGATAATGACAGTCTGGAAGTTCGTTATTATGTACATGTTTCACTAATAGCTCGGTATCAAAATTTATTATCTTCGACATGGTATAATTTTATGTTACATTAAACCAACAATTTTATGTAAGATGATAGGTATAATGAGCTAATATACAAAGTTTGGAACATTACTGATAGATTCGCCAGACAAGGCTTAGCAAGTTAATTTATCAAGATACGCAACTCTTGACCAGCTTAGAAATGAAATCAATAATTTATTAAATATTACAAGTGTGGACCCAAATGAAGTCGTTCTTTTTCAGGATAGAAGAGGAAAGTTAAAAACGAGTAATGTGCAATTATCAGATGTACTTACACGAATTCCTGTTGTTAATAATATTGTTACTTTTAATAACCAAGGTAAGATACAAGATTCGGGTAGGTCAGTTAATGATTATGTTAAAAAAAACTGGTGAAGTATTTACTGGAAATATTTCTAGGAACCAGAACAAGATTACATACCTTGGAAACCTAAACAAAGAAAATGACGCTGCGACAAAAAATATGTTGATGATCAGGAATCAAAGTACGTGTCGGTCAACAGTGTTATGATGCGTGCATTTCTCAACATGAACAATAAGGCATTTACTGACCTCAGGACACCAGTCTGATTTTGATGCTGCAACAAAAAAATATGTCGATGATAATGAAGCTCCAATCAGCAATGAAATAAGCACATTAAAAACTGATTTTACTAATCACATAAGCACATTTTTAAAATTTTCCCAGAAACATAAACAAAATCAATAACGAATTGTTTGTGAGTCCACCAAATATTGATATTACAATCACTAATATTAGCACAAAATTCAATGATTTTATCAATGGAATTCCTGATATTCTTGAGAAAATAAATCTGATTAAATTTCATCACAAGCAGATTAAAAATATTATGTATACTGTTGACGCTGACTCAGAAATATGGAGACCGAAAGCTAATTCTATTAAACATATTGCAGAAGTTACCGGTGTGTATAGATTTACAGTGCTTAGCGAAACAAAGTTTAGAATATTTACAACATATCCATGTCGTTATTCAAATGATGACTCATCTGGAGTAGTATCTGTAATAATAAACAAATATTCTGAAGAAGATTTTATACTTGAACCAGTTGATAAAACTTTTATAGTAGGTTCTTATTATTGGTGTTTGGAATTTGAATCTTAACTATCGAGTTTTACTATTCGCTACGCAGTCAGACCTGGGACCATGTAAACTAATATTATAATGAAAAAGTATAGTTGATTTCAATCATATTTCAAAAGATATTCCAAGACAAGATGTGGACACACTAATACAATACTAAAATTATTATCACAAAAAAACTTTGGTGTGTGAAAAAATGTTACAAATACTACAACAAAATACTTCAAATAATATCATATCTACCGTTGTTATTGAGCAGTTCTGGTATAATTTCAAGTGGGGCATCAATAAACCCGTTTTTGCTAATTATATCCGGTGCTGGTGTTTCGCTTTCAACAGCGTGTAAAAAAGTTGAACCTAAACTCGCAACTAAAAAAAAATAAGTGGCCAAGCGGCTAGCATCGCCTATAAAAAATTACTTGATCAGATACGATCTTACTTGCGTGATATAAAATATGACATGGACGATTTAATACGCGAGTTCCGTATTATTGACAGTATGTTAACAAATATGTTACCAATTAGGGTTAGCAAGTATAAAACGATCTTCAAAAAAGTATAATATAATGTAAAATATTATCTAAACTTAAGAATAATGTACTTACCTTTTTCACCTTGAGCGCTATCATACAATGATTATAATAGAATCCGAGCTCGCCTTGTAAATGTGTCCGCTTGAATGCTATCATGCAATGATTATAATAGAATCCGAGTTCCAACCACAAATAGTTTAATTTTCGCTTGGGCGCCCACGTGATCTTCCCATAGTTCTTACCTGTCTAGACTGTTTTATTAAGCGTCTACCTGCCTTTTATATACGAGGTCTACGCATGAGCATTGCAATGTTCCCTGTTTCAGAAGCTTCGAATCATGCAAATTTTGTATGATACATTACAGTATTTTCCTGTTCCAGTATATTCCACATGATCGTATGACACATCTGTAGGATACATCACAGCATTAAACATCCTTGTTCAAGGCTAAAACTAGAGCTACCTGGTTTGACACAGCTATGACTAAATATAGTGTACATGGCTGTTTCTATAAAATATTGATTTTTAGACGAAAGGCTACAGGTATAAAGTAGGTCTTGCACTAAAATCCTTACCTTCCTTTTGATAAAATTTGTTTGAGGTGGATGGTTTAGAACGGGGGGAGGTAATTTGTACTTGTTCTGATACTTAAAAAGGGTGGGTGGGGTGGGAGTTTAAAGACAGGGAAGGTAATTTGTATTTGTTCTGATACTTGAGAGGGGTCAGTGGGCTAAGAACCTGGTTTTCTTCTACTACTAATGATCCCAGTCACGTAGTGAAGCAGCAGGGAGGGTTAACAGACAATTTTGCCTGAGACGTTTTTTTAAAAAGATAAAGGTTCCTACAGAGGCTGAGAAAATAAAACGTCAACAACGCTAAACCAAAGTCTCTTTCCACACGATGATGTATTTAATCGTATAATAAAATCTTTGGTTAGTTTATTTTTGTTGACCTATTTTTATGATTTTGTCAGGCGATTTTGTTTACCAGTAAAGCGACTCAATTGTTGTCCTTCACGTTCTCTGCTGCTATGAATTAAACAGCCATTATAAATATTATTAATAATGAGTATTGGAGAACCACACTCAGCTACATTAGCTCCCGAACGACTAGAGGCAATTAAAAATATCTACCTGTTGGTGATTCTGTTAAGCAACAACTACAATCGCGTCAGTTAAATTTGAGGAGGCTACAAAACAATTATTTAAACCTATCAGTGATACAACTAAAGATATTCAACCTGTATTAGAGAAAACAGCTGAAGCAACGCACAAAATAACAAAAAGAACTAAGAAAACAAAAAAGATTTTTGAAGAACTTCCAGCCGAAATAACTGCTGCGATGCCAGTCCTGGAAATACCTGAGGCACTACCAAAACCAGCAGTTGAATTGACAGATAAAATTGATGAAGATATTCTTAAGTCAATTAAGAACTTTACAAAACTAGATCAATTAGCTAAATTTGCTGTGGATAGTTTTAGTCGAAGAGGTGAATTAATGAAACCTGGACACAAAAAAGATATTAAAACCCGTCAACAGTGGCAAAACGTATTATATCGCATACACATGAATGTTAAACAAGCTAGAGCTGATGATCTATCGTATCAGAAATATGCCAAGGCAATTGATAATTTAATCAAATCAAGAAGAGAGGAGATAAAATATTTAAAACAATACACACATAAATCATTTGAACAATCATCTAGTTATTATTCAGAATTAATACCATCACCACAACTTAGCTTACCACCACTAGATAAACCAGTACCACAGCAATATAAACCACCATCACCACAACAAGCACAACGACAAGTACAACAAAAGCTACAAAAAAACAGGAAAAACTACCACAGAAACCAACTGAAGAGGAAGATGAAGAATTTCAAGACCCTCCTGGTGCAACTGGAAGTGGTCTAGGAAGTGGTCTTATTACCTGTCCCAATAATGTCCTTGCTGATGTTGATCGATTAGAAATACTCATTGGAGGTAAACGAGCTGGTAATAATTCCCCAGAAATTATTAATGAAGCAGCAGATATTTGTAAACGATTATTTAGTGGCGGTATTATGGACATTGATGTGTATCGATTATTCATTAATGAATTCATCGATGACTACTACAGTGTCTAAGTCACAGTGATTCGATACAATTAGTGATAAAGTTAGTTAATGATAAAATGATTGTGCATGGTGCTCAGCGTGAACCTACCATGGTTAGGGTAATAAACTCTCGATTACCAGTATACAAAGCAACCTACGGAGATGGACTAGGTGATATTGTTCAGGGTCTATTTAGAAGAATAGCCCCAAAAGCAATACCTATTGCAAAGCAGCTGGGTATGAAAGCTATTGATGTTGTTCGTGAAAAAGTTATAGACGCTGCTGGTAACCTTGCTAGCAAAGCATTCTCAGCGATCAAAAATAGACTAACGCGATTAGTACGCAGACCACAACCCGTACTACCTCAACCAGTGAAATTACTCAGCACTTAAGTGATGCCCGCAAGTGTAAGTAAAGTAATAAATCAAGCCGCTAATCAAAAACTAGCGGAGTTAGTTGATGTCCCAGTGTCGGAAAAAAAATATTACCGATAGTCTGATAGCAGGAAGTGGTCTTACTTCCCGAAGTGTTCTTCGTGTTAGACGAAGATGATAATAATAAAAGATGTTCAAGCGTATAAGTGAACCTGCATTTGACATGGACGCACCAGTTCTCAAAGATGAGTCTGTGCGCGATTATCAGTATTATTCTTATGACGCACGAATTCCAGATCAGCGTGGACGAATCGAACTACAGGTTCAGGATACAAGTAGATATTTCTTACCCGCTGAAGCATTTATTGAGATTGAAGGAGAAGTTTTAAATAATGCTAATCCTGCAGCACCAGCAGCATATGCAGACGATGTTATTGTTGGTTTTGTTAATAATGGTATTATGGCGTTGTTTGATAGCGCTACGTACATGATTGATGGAAAAAATATTGAATCAATTCAAAAAGACGTTGACGTTGCTACAAACAATACTTGTTCTTGCAAGATACAGTGACGATTACTCAATATCAGCTGGCCAATCAATGATGTTTGTAAAAGACACCTCTAATTCTCCAGAATACCAACAATATGAAATAGGACGACCACAGAACTTTGCCAGAAACGCCGCAGCAGATGTAGAGAGAATGATTATTAATGTAGATCCAAATTTCAATTTAGGATTTAGATCACGTCGAGCGATGTTAAAAGGAAATAGGAGACCATTTTCATGTGCAATTCCACTGTCACATATCTTTGGATTCAGCAGACATGTACGAAAGGTTATATTCGGAGCTAAACATACAGTTGTACTCGTAAGAAAAAGTACAGACGAAGATGCAATATGGAAACCCGCTGATGATCCTGCTATTGTAGTACTAAAAAACCTTTCCCTGCGGATGTCAGTAATATCCTCCTCGATATCTGAAGAATAATGGTTACTTTCTTTTATGGATCAAGGTGGTAAATCAGCGTTATCATGGTTAAGAATGACCAAAGATGTTATCCAGAGTAATATTAACGGTTTATTTACATAGGAGATAGCCTCCCAGCAAGGTGTTTCTGCACCGCGACACATTTATTGCATTTCAAGATACTACACGAGTAAATTCGCAAACGCACAGTATTATGATATTTGATAATCTCGCTGTTTCTGAGGTTTCATTAAGAATAAATGGACATCAAGAACCATTTGAGGATATTTCGTTAAATTTTGATCAAAATTATGGACACGTGCGTATCATCGTCTGATGTCGTTCATGGGCAGTGATCAAAATGTTGATACTGAATTACAAATATCACAACTAGATTTTACAACTCTGTGTCCGATATATTACTTTTCGTTAGAAAATTTAGATTTAACCAGACAATCAGTAGTTGATATACATTTGCGAGCTCGTGTTAATAGAGATGTTGGTGCAATTCCTAATTACAGAGCAATTGCTGTTATACTCAGTGATAAATCAATGTTACTCGAAGGTGTTGGTGGACGAATTTGAGTCATTGATGCTCTAGTAGAGAACATGTAATTAGATCGCTCATAATATTAATAATGTCATATCATCACGTTAGTGTGAGTCTGACTCCTGGTCAGGTCCAATTAGCATTAAACAATAACTGTGGAATAAAAATATCGTTGAAAAAGAACAGATGAGCGGTTAAAATAAATTATCGTTGACCGATCGACAATTCAAAAACTTTAATGAAGCAATAAATCAAATAAAGGCGTCAAACTTAGTCTTTCTGCAGGCGCCATAAAAGATACTTTTAAACGTGTGGTATATTTCCCCTTCTTGCAGCTATTATGAACAAAAATAAAATTACAGATCTTGGATATCCAACTACAGATAGTGATGCTGTTACAAAAAATATGTTGACGATAAGTAAATTCCAATAACAACTTCGTTAACGACAATCAATGATGGAGTTGCTGCATTTAGAACTGATTTTTCTAATCACATACAAACGTTTCTAAATTTTCGTAGAAATATAAACAAAACTAATAACGAATTTTTTGGAAGTCCACCAAATGTTGATATAAAACTTACTGATATTAACACAAAACTCAACGGTATTATTAGTGGAATTCCGGATATTGTTCAAAAAACGAACCTGATTAAAATTCCTCACAAACAGATCATTAACATCGTGTACGTCGTCGGATCAGGCGCAGCTACATGGACACAACGAAATAAAACCATCAAACACACCGCGGAGGTCGCTGGTATATATATATATATATATATATATATATATATATATATATATATATATATATATATATATATATATATATATATATATATATATATATATATATATATATATAGGTTGTCTGTGTTTAGTGTTGTAGAATTTAACATACTTACCACATCTTCATTAGCTAATAAATTGTCTAGAACCGTATCTGTAATGTTGGATAAAGATTCTGAAGAAACGTTCACGTTTGAATCGTTGGATAGAGGTTTGTCCTCCGTTAATTACTGGTAGTGTCTGGAATGTGTAACTAAAGCTCCCATTTTATTTACTTAATTAAATGACAACGTCGTAAGTATAATAAATCCAATGAGATATTCACTCATTGACGTTCAACATCACAAATATAATCAGGCGTGTAAGTGTCAGACTGAACTAAAAAAATATGATCGACGAATACACTTTGAAAGTAAAAAAAATACCGCAGACGCATGGTTGTTATAAATGTTGTAGTTTACTCGGTTTCTGCTGTTGTTGCTGGAACCGGATTATTATTATCAACGTTAGCTATGACTGCTCCTGCGGTTTTAACGATTGTCGTTTCTACATCAAGAACAATGTTTTTGTTAACAGAGAGAAAAGATTAGTACTACCACCACCAATTCGAAATATATTTTATAAAGATAGAATAATTAATAAAGATGATCCAATTCAGCGTGTTCCAGCCAATCGCTTGTTCACAACAGTTTTTCTAAAATATTTCTTAATTACGCAAGAACAACTATCAACATTTATCATTCCTGAATTTGACTCGTCCGAGTTAAAGAAATCAGTTAAAGATCTTATTGATGAACACTTTAAAAGAATATGTGATTCATTGAGAAAATTAACCCCAGCAGCAGCAGAGAGGCTGAACAGACAAACTTGCCTGAGACCTTTTTTTGAAAATTAAGGGTTCCTACGAAGGCTGAGAAAAAAGTTTTTGCCTTAATAGTAAAACTTTCTTTAATTGACCAGACTTTTTACTCGATTTATTCACGATACGGTCACTACAAGTATGTCATTCAGCCTCTCTGCTGTTATGAATTAACCAAAGATTTTATCTAAACCTACACGATACCTTGATCTAGGATCATGTAAATTTATCGTTATAAATCCGAAAGGAACAGCTTGTGCTTTAGAAAAGAAATTTTTAAATTTAATCATATTCATGTCCCCTGAACACCAAGTATAATAAATATTTTGCAAAGTATAATTATCTACGCCATTAAACACAACGAAAATATTACAGTTATCTCTGATCACCTTAGGTATCTGAGTATATTTTTGAGTAACATAAATCACGTCAGTATTTTTATGTCTACCTCGATAAAATATTCTAGATGGATTGGATTGTTTGTCCAGCATTCCATCATCGTACACTACGAGGTTATTGATGAATCCATCTAAATCATCTACGGATGGAGCTTCATCAATATCGGTAATAAAATCAATGATATCATTTTTGTCAAGTAATTTCGCATTTTGATTAAAATCTTCAAGTACTTCGTAGCATCGTTGATCATCTACAGATGGCGCTATTAAGTACAACTTATTCCACTTGAGCAATCGCATTATCAGGTTAAGCAATAATTGCGTCTTACCAGATCCAGAAGGACCTATTATAATCATTCTGATAGAATTTGGTAACGATGGATGGTGCCTTACGATGGATGGTGCCTCATGTTTTCGTGTCACAGAAAAGTCAATTATATCCATATAATAATTATATGAGTTTATATTGTGTTCGATGTAGAGCGACAACACACACAGATGGATTGACAACGATAACAACAAAAAATAAGAGACGCGCACTCACAGGCAAGTGTGCAAAATATGGTACAAAAATATAAATTTGTTTCCGCGTCGCAAATAGTGTGTGGTGGTGATATAGCCGCTTCATTAGGGAAATTGCCAGGAACTCCATGGGCAAAATATCCTGGTGAGACACACCTTCAGGCATATAATTATTGTGGTCCTGGAACTCGTCTCGATATAAGACTCGATAACCAAGATCGACCAAAACCTGGAGAGTATCCAGTAAATAAGATAGATCAAGCGTGTCACACTCATGATGTATCGTATAAAAATCCTGATTTGAAACAACGGCATCTCGCAGATATAAAGTTGATTCACGCATTAAATTCTATACCTAATAAAGCTATCTCTCGCTAGCTTTCTGATAAAATCCGCTATGAAAGGTAAAATAATGATAGGAGCTGGAAATTAATCAACTGATTATTAATATGGAATCTATTTATTATTCGCCGAAAGAATATTGGCGAGGTAAGGCTACGATTAGCAAAATTGCCGCTTCAGCAAAAGTTTCACGTGATGCTGCTGAAACGTGGTTAGCACGACAGGCAATATGGCAAATCTTTTTAAATCCACCTAAAAAAATTCAATACGCACATTTCGATGTCAACGTTCCTAATGAAGTTCATCAAGCGGATATCTTGTTTTTACCACACGATGCCATTAAAGCAGGTAGACGTCAGCACACATACAAATACGCTTTAACTGTCGTTGACGTTGCGAGCAGATATAAAGAAGCGGTGCCGCTATCAACAAAGACATCATCTAAAGTTGCGTCTGCGTTTAAACAAATTTATCAGCGAGGACCATTACAATGGCCAAAACTACTACAGGTTGATCCTGGCAAAGAATTTCTTGGTACAGTATCTTCGCTGATGAACAAGAACAACGTTAAAATCAGACAAGGACACACGGAGATTCATCGTGATCAGGCAATCGTTGAACGATTTAATCGAACACTTGCTGAACGGTTATTCGGTTATCAATATGCAAAGGAAATATCTATAGATACAAGATCTCGTGAATGGGTTGCGACGTTACCGAATGTGATAGCTGCGCTGAATAAGGAAGTTACTCGTGCAATTTCTATGAAAACGTCTGATGCGATCACAAAAAAATATATATACCGATAAAACATAAATATATTTCTCAACCAGTACTAGGCAATGTTACGGTTAGATATTTATACGAACCTGGCGAACTCGAAGGAGGTAGAAAAAGGGCAACTGATCCTATTAGGAGTGTGACCACACACAAAATATTCAGCGTGGTAAGGTCCACAGGTAGACCTGCAATCTACAGATTAGATTCAACTGCTCCTCAACGTGGATTTGTACGTGAACAATTACAAATAATTCCTGAGGATACGCAATTACCACCAAGTACACTTTTATAAACTTGCAGATCCTCGACATCGATTACACTCCAAACAGGTCAGCATTACACTTTTGCGCGTGTGACAAAGGCTACTATTAATTCTATCAACGGTAAATTGTTTTGTGTTATTGCTCGAATACTGCCACAACATTATTGCGTTGCCATTTGCGCAATGATTATTTTGTCGTTGTTTTAACATCATAATAATATCCACATCTATATCAAACTCGCGATTACATTTTATATCACACTGCTTATAGCCGCATAATTTTTTATTGATATCGACATTAATAGTGATTCCTTCGGTTATTACGCAATCCATATTAACCCGTTTTAGTTGTAATAGTCTTCTAACTCGAGATACTGCGAGATAAACTAAATTGGACCACTCAATACGATCATCGACTATCCAAACTTTAGTATCAGTGATAGATAATCCCTGCAACGAATGAATCGTTATAGCTTACCCTAACGTCCTGGTGATTTATCCATGTTTAACGCGCTCTCGACAACATCAACAGCGACAGTGACAACATTATTTAACACAAGATTTTGTATTCGGACACTTTCAGTATCTACACTAGGAATCTTAACATCAACATTTTGTTGTCTAGTATCTGCAGGGCGATAACACAACGGTACAGGTAACTTTGGGAATTTTTCCTTGTGTAACGCATATAATTTCTTTTGTAGTTCGTCACGAACTATTTTTCTACTGGCAACTATCAAATCAGCAGATTTCCATAGGGTCCAAAAATCATTCATGGATATTTCTGGAATTATCTCACGCATTACTTCACATTGTGTTTTATCTGGTTGTAGTCGTATTAATCTTTTAAATTCTTACAGCGACTCATCAACGGCTATATGATCATCAAATATTTCTTCATAATAATCTACATTGTTCTTTACCCATTTATGTGGAGACTGCCCAACAAAGGGTGGTGGTTGACCATGATCACCACACATTATCACAGCAGTATTCTTTAGTAACAACCAATCAAGAAATATTTGTGATACCTCCAGAGGCACCGTGCATATCTCGTCCCATATGATAATTTTAGGTATATATTTTTCACCCATTCGTGATGGGGTCCATGTATCTCTGCACCATCGAAAGAAACTATGATATGTGCACGGCTTTACATTTCGTTGCTTTACTTCCCTGGCGAGTTTGTGCGTTGTTGTTAAGACAATCATATCTAAACTTTTGAATAAGTTAATCGCGTGTGCTTTTTTTACCTGAACCTCCACACCCATTAAGATAAACGGTCTTATGTCTAGACACAGGATCATACACGGATGTCGCAGATGATTTTGATACTTGATTATTTCTGTAATATGTTTCCTCAATTTTAACATCGGCAGATTCACAATAACTACGTATATTTTCTTGTTTTATCCTCCACGTTCCCCATTCACCATTACCGAGATTTAATGAATCTTTATATTTTTGTGTACATAAAGTGAATCTGTCGTAACTCTAACAGCGTAACGAGGAAATCTGTGTATTATCGATAATAGATTTATCGAAACATAAGCTAGCATCGAAGATCTTAGATGAGTAAACTGCAGTGACTCGTCATCAGTATAGCTCACAATGGTACCTAGTTTTGTTTTGTCTGATAAATAAGCATTACATCGACTTATAAATGTGTCTTTCTCCATCGTATCAGCGATTTTGAAATCGAGTTCAGCATCGTCCATGATCAATCTTGTACAAGTTCGTTTATCATCATGTGATCCTCCTTGTGTAAACTTACCGATTATTTTTCTGCCGAGATCTTTTGCAAGTTTCTCATCGTGTTTAGCAGATTATGGCAACCAAACTTGCTTTTGCACGCGATATGATATAATAGCTTCAGATACTTTCAACGATACTAAAATTCCAACATCGATCATATATCTTAGCAGAACTATTGGAGCCCAACATTTTTCTGAAAAGTGTTTTCCGAACCACACATAAACAATCATATTGAAACCTTCTCTAAGATCGAATGATTCTACATGAGCAAATCCTGTTAAATCAAAATCTGGTAAGGGTCCATTTATCGCAACTCTGGTCATGTCATGTGTAGGATGTCCAAATCTATTAAAGTATTTAGAACACTCTCCATATCCAAGAAAACTTCCAGGATAACACACTACCATATCAACTGAGATAACGTCTTTGTAATTATATGTAGTATTCCACAATCCACCGTGTCCGTATTCTATACAACTTTTCACGACATCTTCAAGAAATTCTAATCGTGTCGGTTTCCACGAGTTTTTCTCCTGAGCGAAATGAGCAGCAACCGATGGTACGGTAAAACAATTATTTAGTAATTGTCTAACTTTGACATCGTCAGAAGTGTATTTCAGAGCAAGGTTTTCCATTTCTTTATAAAGAGATTCTGTACGATAAATATCACCATTCCATTAGACCATAGAAATTGATCATAATGATCACATTCAGAACTCTGAAATAACCACACAGAAACTGGATCACATTTACTAATATCACTGATAGCATCGAATACATCATTGTGGTAAAATTTAGCCATTCTTTCTCGTGGAAATACAGTTACAGCATCAGTCCATGCATGCGCGTTATGATCAATAATATTTATAGGATTTCCTCGGGATTTATATTTTGTTTTGTGTAAAATCTCTCCTGTCAACGTCTTCACTGTTATTGGAAATCTTAATAACTTTTCTAGCTCAGTAACGTCGCTGATAGACGCTCCAGTGTCTTTAACTTTTGCAGCCCACATATCTATTTTTTTACGCCTTAAATCTGTTAAACCGTTTCCCCGTATCGCGTTTGTGAAGTGTTCTATAACTCACTGAGCCACTCAGTTTATTCTAGTCAAGGATGACAGTTTCATTTGCTTGAGATCCTTAACGTCAGGTTTATCATGTAATGGATAGAGCGCGTAGACAGCAGCAGTTACTGGATAAGATCGCTCATAATACGGCTTGTCTATTCCAGTCAGTATTCCTGGTTTGGAATTTGCACCGAGGATAATATTATTCCCTGACTTTTGGATTGATTCGCGCTTGTCTTGGATGATCCAGATATCATCCTCTATATTTACAATAAATTTTACTAAAATAATATATTTCCGAACATCAAGATAGTCAATGATCTCTCTACCTCGTTTGTCATTCATAAAATAGATATTATTTCCAATCCTGAATGTGGACCACACATGAACTGCACCATCGTGGCGGAACTCCTTCTTGGCTTCACTAATGCGTTTATTTATATCCGCATTTGTTAAAGCTAGATCTTGCATTGATAAACTAAATTTGTGTAGTCTGTCAAGATCAAATCTAGCTGCGGCAGGCTCCATTGCGGATAATTCCTGCATATTATAATTAAGGCAAATATGTATCCAAATTGAAGTATTAATCATTTATATATGATTCAACGAAATCACAATTGCCGCTGGCTTAATATTGGTTATACATCTCCGTGTAACAAGAATTGCGTAAACAAGTTCTAGAGTTATCACATGCAATGCGTTAGAAGTGGGAGTCTAGGACCTAAACCGTGTATACTGTGTGGTGCTGGTGTGCGAGGAAAGACGCACCTTTGCACGCAATGCGGTGGAAAAAGATACAGAGAGTTAAAAAGATATTACGATAAAAATATAACTCTCAATCTATCATAAAACGCGAAGAAGATTATCTAGCTAGATTTTCAAAATAATGATTTAAACAAATAGTATAAAGTATATAAATGGAGCAAAATGAGTTTGTGCCTCATCCAATCATAACCAATTATGAAGCGAATCGTAATGGTATCATTAGGAATTGCAGATTGAAAAAAAAACCAGTAGGCAGTGTTACCAATGCTGGTTATCTTGCGTTTAACACAAATGGAAATAAAAATTATTTATCACACAGATTTGTCATAGAATGTTTTTTGGGACCGATCAAAGACGGGTATGTGGTGGACCACATAAACAACAGTAAAGTTGACAACTCACTTAAAAATTTACGTATTATCACGCAAAGTGAAAACTGTAGGTTTGGAAAAACTGGGGGTGCAAGATTTGCAAAAGCTATTAAATATGTGAATAAAGAATCTGGAGAAGAAATTATGTTCAAATCAATTTATTCCGCTAGTAAATATTTCAACATTGTACCACCCTCAATTAAATCAGTTGCCGAAGGGGTTACAAAGTCTGCTTATTCCTTTAAATTTGAGCAAAATATCATGTTCAGGTTCTTAGACAATTAAGCGAGACTGGGACAAGCATAAAACTTTTCAGTTATTGTAGTTGTTGTTATTATTTAGTTTATTCAGAAATATACGATTGTACTCCACAAAGGTATATAAACTATATTCTATATCATGAAACACTCTCTACTTAATCAGATTTAATTATTTTTTTAAAGATTTTATTTTGTTCGATTTTTATCAAAATTTATTGTTTTTTACGCTATTTTTCAGGCATTTTAGTCGATTTTATCATTGTTTTTCGTTGAATTTACTTTTTTTTGTTGGGTATCATCCCCATGGGTGTTAATGGGAATTCGCATTATTTTTAAATTTGTTGACCAAATACTAGTTTTTTCCGGTATTTTTTTTTATCGTAATTCGCTCATAAAATTCTACACAATACCACTGCAAAGAACATGTATTTGACAAACAAATTTAAAACCTAATGCTAATTCCCGTTAACATCTCTGGGGATTATACCCAACAAAAAATAGTAAATTCAACGAAAATCTTTGTTCGCACACGTATAATCAGATATATCATAATTCTTTGATGGAGAATCACTATATACTAATGACTGATAACATAGTAACGTTTTACAAACCTACCAGTGGTCTTTTCAATGCTAATTGGGCAACTCATTCCCTACTGATAAAATTATACTTTACCTATTGTTTATATAAATTCCGCGTACTGCATGCTTTGTTTTTACATAAATTTCACGAACACAATTTCACCAGTGCATAGTCAATTGTGATTGGCTGCTCTAAGCTCGCTGTATATAATTAGATCCGTTATATCGATTTTATCGTAGTACGCTATTTATACTACTAGCTTCCACTGTTAAATTAACGAATTTTGAAAACAAAACGAACAGAGAGAAATATCTCACTGTTTGTGTATTTATAATACACACACTAAATAATACAGACAGAGAGAGAATACAAGCAATAGGAAGCATTGAGTTAATGCAGAAAATCCATCACACAATGATTGTCTCTGTATGTGTCTGTCTGTTTGCAATCCTTACTACGTAGACTTAGATAAGTGGACAGTAAAAAAAATGTATAATTATTAAGCGGTAGCAGGTCTGTACTAAGTAAAACTTGTGGCCAATTGCGCATGTGTAAAGCTATTATTACATCCGCTTGACTAAATTAAACGATATATATATATATATATATATATATATATATATATATATATATATATATATATATATATATATATATATAGCAGCAGGGGGGTGAACCCTACAAACTTTAGCGATAAAATTGCTTAAAGCCTCAGAATGCCAAATGGAGCCTTCCTACGAAATCTCATATTTTAACCAAAAAAAAAGACCCCATTTTACAAATAGAGCCTTAGCGATTTTGTCGTAAATACATTGTCATAACCACCCTACAAACTTTAGCGATAAAATTGCTTAAAGCCTCAGAATGCCAAATGGAACCTTCCTACGAAATCTCATATTTTAACTAAAAAAAAATAAAGACCCCATTTTACAAATGGAGCCTTAGCGATTTTGTCGCAAATACATTGTCATAACCACCCTGTAAAAATTGCTGCCATCTACGTCGCAAATATGTTGTCATATCACCCCCCTGCTGCTGATTAATACAAATTATTTAACCAAATATTTGTTAGCTTTTCACAAACAGACTAATCGATAATATTTCACCACGTAGATCAATCAAATTATTTGACTGATCGGCGAGTGTAAAATTAATTCTAGTTAGTGAATCATTTTGACATTGCATATAGACTGGATTAATCGGATTCTCAACAATTAAAAATCCGGGGAGTGCTGTTGGTGCAAATGAATAAAGAATGTAACCTTGTCGGGCTTGATTTGATTGTTCCATATTAATTTGATAATTTCCTTCGATTACATCACACGTTAAATTAAGTGCGATCACTGATGAAATATCCACATTGTTCGGTGCGATATGTCTACCGTCGCCGTCGGGAGAATTATTATAAGTGAGGATAATAGGCTTCGGCTGGCTATCTTTCTATGATTGATAAATTTTATTAAATCCTTCGTCGATGGCAGTTCTGAGTTTTTTCTTTAACTCGTGAACGTTATATCCTGGTAATTTATAGTATGGATTTTCATTTATATTTTTTTTATAATCTTGGCCTGAGCTAGTTTTTGAAATCGGGTTATTTTCATCAGTGAAGAAATTAGTAATCCTCGAATTAAATATTTCCATGTCATCGATGATTTTATTACCCGCGGCGACTACACTAATGAACTCAGCTTGTGTGAGAAGACCGGATCTTAACGACGGTAATAGCATCGAAAAATCCTGATTCATTCTATCAAGGATGTGATCTTTAATATCTACAAATGTTGGACTTGTTTCATGTATTTCCAGAATTTCACCTTCCTGTGGAATATAATCATTAAAAAATGGAATTGACCAAGCATCTTCACCATATTGATCCTTATATCGATATCTTTTTGTGAAGTTTATATCCTCGATTTTTTTATATCCTTTTGATGGATTTTCAGGTCCTATCTCGTCAGTAGTGTAATTAGATTTTACAGGCTCGGGCGTGGAATTACCAGCACTTCTAGGTGGATCTTCGGGCCATCCTAATACTGTTCTTATTGAACTGTTCTAAATATCTACAACATACCCAGGAGAGCCTATTTCAATTGTAGATGATAGTGTTGGTTCATGAACTGTTATCGCAATTTTTGATTCTTTTTTAGTAATGGATTTTATTCTACGTTGTAATTCATCATTAATTTGCTCAATTTGATAGGACCCAGTTGGTATTGAAACAACGTTCCAATCTGGAGTGTCATCTTTTTTATTCCTATATGCAAATACCAGAGAATTATTAGGTCTCTGACCGCCAAATGAAACCGATCTAATATTAGGCCAACTATGATACACTCGTAATTTTGCCAACGCGATTTCCTTTACTGAAACAGGTGAAGGAAAATTCACACTGAATTTAGGGTTTGTTGACGATATTGATATCATGCTTGTTTTCCGCGGAGTGGTATTTTCTGCTATCCGCTGAAGTAGTTGAATCTCTTGCGACATTATTATTATTCTTATTTACAATGTCTAATTTTGCAATAGATGAAAAAACGCTAGCGTTTTTAATCGTAGTATCATAAATACGTATCATCGCGGAGAATTCGTCTTCGGTAATTATCGTATCATCAATCGATGATGACATCAACGAGGATAATTGTGAGTAACCGTTAGATACTGCTTGATGTTTTACTATATAGTCGTTAAGTTTTTCTTGAGAACACGATGATATTTTTTTAGTAATAGCATTTGCAATTCCAGCAAATGTTGTCACCGCGGAAATAGCAATTGGGACAGCAATCGGAGCTACCATTGTTACTGAAGATAGTATAATACCAGCACCGGCCATTATACCAGATACTGAGTATACTGTAACATCAATTGCGGTAATTCTCCTGCGATACTTTTTAATTTTTATTTCATATTCATCAATGAGTGTTTTGAGTTTTGTTAAGAACTCTTTGACG
The DNA here is from genome assembly GCA_016746295.1 of Potamilus streckersoni. NCBI lineage: Eukaryota > Metazoa > Mollusca > Bivalvia > Unionida > Unionidae > Potamilus > Potamilus streckersoni. Next base: position 35,902 of record JAEAOA010002032.1, on the reverse strand, counting down.
GTATCATAGCGATATTGAGATGATGGAATCATATTATTTTAAAACCTCAAGTGGTTTCTAATTGTTAAAAATTCTAATTTAGATCAGCTACAAACTCCATGTACCAATCAAATGATGTCTTATTTAAATTAGGATCAGTGCTTGCTATTGTAAACCGTTTGTATTCATCCAGGTCAATAGTCGTTGAAATCACGTTGTTGTATCCATATGAAGTCGATGATGATATATTAAACTGATTCAGTGACACTATTGTTAATCGATAAATACCCGGCTTTGACACAGTGAGAGTTATTGTATTCTTTTTAGGTTCCCAATCTAATGATCCAGAGAGAACTGTGTATACCATATTTATGATATTCCTCTCATGAGGAATCTTTATTTTTTCAAGTAGCGGAAGATTGTCTGTTTTAAATTTTGTAATATCCTCGATAGATTTTTTAATATTACTAATGCTATCTCTAATAATACTAAATCCAGCATCATTAATATTTTTAATATTGGATTTAATTTCATCAAAATTGGATTTAATTTCAGCGAGAGATGGAGAGGTTACCGCTGGTGTTCCAAAATATTTATTGATAATATTTCTACGAAGGGAAGTATATATTGTTATATGTTTTTCAAGTTCTTCATTTAAATTTTTTAATGCATCTGTGATTGTAGAAACAAATACACCTGGTTTGAGTTTTCCATCATTTGAATATAACACTATTGTATCTTCAACGACGTCACGTCTTCGTATTAAGACATCATCCAATGAAACATTACTAGATTTCAATTTGCCCTGGCGATCTTGAAATACAACTATTTCCCCAGGATCTACACTTGACAAATTTAATGTCTCGGCGATTTCATCTTCGATTATTTTTTTTACACTTTCGACAGCTAATTTACTATCGGTTTCTGTTTTTTTTATTCTGATAAAGGTCGTCCCCAAATATCAATCATTATACGAAAACGCTACGTTTTTCTAAATCATAACGCTATCGTTTTTGCCATTGCCTGCTAGTATATTCATTAACAACAACTTGTGGTGGTTTCCTTGGAAATTAAGATATCTCTGCAAGGACGTTTAATACTTCACGACCGCATATCGGTGGATCATTTAACTGTTGTGTTGGCAGCGTGGAATAAAAAATTGGAGATGACTTTGTTATTGTGGATACATATCGCATGAATTCTTTTGGTGGAGCTAATCCATATGAATCAAAATATACAATTCCACATGGATCAATTGCATATGCGACCCAATGAGTTCCTTTTCCGCTGTTGTTATCAAGATTGATAATACCCGTTTCATTTTTCATTGGTTTTGACGGTAATTGATCTCTCATGAAAACTCCTCTAAAGTTTTTTATTGATAATGATTTTACAGCATCAATTAAATCAAAATTGGACATTGGTGAAAATCCTAGGGATTTTTCCACTAATAAGCCGTTCCTGGTATTCTTAGGCCCGTGCCCTTGTACCAATTGTGTGGAGTTCCTGGTAGTCTTAGACCCTTTCCTTTTTTTTATAGCCATTCCCAGTAGCTTTTTTCAGGGTCATTCATGCAGCAGTACCAACGGCTCCTAACGCTGCCGCCTTCGCAACCGCTGGGGCAGCCGCTGCAATCAATGCTGAAATAGCAGCTAACAGCGGGATTATACCACCTGATTTTATCATACTGGCGATTGCTGCTTTCGAAAAATCAATTTGAACTCCTCGTTTGTTCTTTAGCGCATCATTGAAATGTTTTATTTGACGATCTGTCAATGATAATTTATGTGCACCACCGGACATTTGAGTGAGTTCAGCGTTATTGTGGTTCCACATTCTTTAGCCGACTTTGATTTCAATTTCTTGACCTGACCATCAGTCAACTGGACATTAACAATACTATATGTCATTCTATTCTAAAATGTAATTTACACTTTCAATTGATCTTATTGTGAAAATCCTAACTACATGTTTGGAAAATCAAATGATTTTTGAAAACATTACATGTTTTCCACTGGTGCATCAATAAGTCTCATTCGTCCGCCAATTCCTTCTAACAACATTGATTTATCACTGAGAATGACAGCAACTGCTCTATAATCGGCTATACCAGCAGGGCGTTGTACCCGGGCTTGGAAGTATATATCAACAACAGATTGTCTCATCATGTCAAGATGTTCCAATGAAAAGTAATAAATCGGATAGAGTTTTTCAAAATCAATTTGCGATATTTGCAAACCAGTATCAACATTTTGATCACGATCCATATACGACAATATTCTATGATTTACACGTGCTATGTTGTTGTTTTCATAATTAAGCTGTACAATCTCTGCTGGCTCTTGTTTTCCGTTTATTCTCAACGAAACTTCACTTACCCCTAATTTATCAAATATCATATGACTAGATAATTGACGACCCACTCGATTTGCTTCCTGTAACGCTATAAAGATATGACGTGGAGCTGAAACACCTTGTTTTGATGCTAAGTGCCATGTAAATGTGCCATTTACATTATCCTGCTTCGTATCAGTCGTTGTTGTTAGCCAACTTAGCAATGATTTTCCACCTTTGTCCATAAACGATAGTAATTGTTGCTCTATTGTAACTGCTGGTGTCAAGACGGCTATCCATAGAACCAATTTATTTAAAATGACTTTACCATCATCAACACCATTATCACGCCAGATTGCATCATTGTCATTCTCCTTTCGCACTAACACAACCGTATGCTTTGCTCCATAGATGACTTTTCTGACATTTCTACAGAATCCGAATATGTGATGTAACGGAATTGCACATGAAAACCGTCGATGCTGTCCTTTCAATGCTCCTTTTCATGTTGCAAATCCTAGATTGAAATTATCATTGACCCTTTTTAAAATGTCGAATTCATTGACTGAACCTTCACGGTCTGGATGATTTACAAGTTGTTGATCAGCTTCTGCAGTAGCTGCCGCAGTTAGTACTTTAATAAATTGATAATGGTTCGGATGATCAGAAGTATCCTTAGCAAACATCATAGACGGACCAGCCGACCTTGTATAATCATCAGAATATCTCGCAAGTGCGATTATTGTTGTTGCAATATCAACATTTTGTTCTATTGATTCAATTTCTTTTCCATCAATGATATATCTTGTACTGTTAAATAGCGCCATAATGCCATTATTTCCGAAACCAACTCGGATATTTGGGTTATCCCCATATGGTGTATCAGCTGCAACATTTGTTACAAGCTCTCCTTCTACTTCAATAAATGCCTCACACGGCAAAAAGTATCTACTTGTATCTTGAACTTGAAGTTCAACTCTCCCCCGTTGATTAGGCTCTCTTGCAGGATAGGCATAATACTGATAGTTAATTTTAGAATCATCTTTATTCACCGGTGCTGCCATATCAAACGCTGGATCAGCAATTTTTTTAAATGCCATTTATACTAAAACGTTATCGTTTTTCTAAATGTAGTAATGCTATCATTTTCTTTTTCGTCTGACATTTTTACTATTTCCTCCAAGACCGCTTCCCGCTATTATACTTGCAATATTACTACTATCTGGTGAAGTCATTGCTAATGATGCTAGTTTTTGTTCCACTGCGTTATTTATCACTTTACTGACATTTGCAGGCATCATTGTTGTTGAAGGTAGCGGTGTTGAAACTATTTGTGGTGGTTTTCTTCCGAATCTAGATTTCACCAATGACGTTATTCTATTCTTTGCGGTAGAAAAGGCCGTTCCTGCAAGATCTCCAACAGCGTTAATTACCTTATTACGAATAACATCAATGGCTTTCATCGCTAATTGTTTAGCAATTGGTGCTACTTTTGGGGCTATTCTTGTGAATAAACCCGCTATAGTATTTCCAAGGCCGTCTCCATAGTATGCCTTATAAACGGGCAATCTTGAGTTTACTACATATACGTTTGTTGGTTTATTGTGATTATAGTACACTATCATCTTATTTGAAATGACTTTGTAATTTCTAAATGCAAGCAATTAGAAATTTCAATCGCTATAATAACCACTAAATTCCCCTGGAATTCCGTCCATTAACTCATCCAAGAGTTCTCGATACGTATGAATATCAATTATCCCACCTTGGAATAATCGTCTGCAAATATCAAATGCTTCATTAGTTATTTCGACTGAGTTATTCCCAGCTCGCTTACCTCCCATAAGAACCTCAAGTCGTGATATATCATTAATGATATTACTAGGACACATATGAGAATCATGATGAGAACTTCCATAACCCTCTCCTGAAGAACTTTCTGGTTCGGAAAAGTTTTGAATTTCTGGAGCTGATTCGGAAACGTTTTGAATTTCTGGAGATTGTCGACCTTGACCTCGTCCTCGTCCTCGACCTCGACCTCGACCTTGACCTTTTTGTTGTTTTTTTCTTTGTTGTTGTTCTTCTTTTCTTTGTTCTTTTCGTTGTTCTTTTAGTTGTTGTTGTTCTAAACTATACCTATTAACTCCCAATTTAAAAGCATTGTACTCAAATGTATCCTTTTTTTAAATTGCCGGTGATTTCTTTATTAATTTTAAATAACCAATCCACCCATTCATTTCTTTTTATTGTGTTTTTTTATACTCGTCTTTTAAAACTTTCCCCCTGTTATAATAACTTTTGACAGCGAATTCACCAAATGACACAGAGTCTTCAGGTTTCAGCAATTGAATTCGTCTGATTTCTTCTATAGCTTCATCAGTGAATTTCTCGATAAAAGGAACAATTTTTTTAACGGGATCATCATCAGTATCAATATTACCCATTTGTTGTATTTCTCGCTGAGTTTGTAACTCACCTGAAAGCTGTTTTATTTCCTCCTTGGTTTTTTCAGTCTCTGTAGCAATCTTTCCTAATACATAAATAATAGGTACTGCTCCCTCTTTAGGGATGTCGCCGTATATAGCACGTTCTGTTGTAAGTTTCATATCTTTAGTGGCTTTAGTTACAGGGGCAAAAAGTTGTTCGCTCCCAATAGAAAAGTCAGTCTGCGCTTGCTGTCTAAGTTGTAGTTTATCTCGCACGTTATCTCGAATTGGTATAAACTTTTTCAGTAATGCTAACCTCTCGCGGGCTAGTCTGGTAGTTAATGCTTCTGATGTCATTATTGGAAATGCTAACGTTTTTTCAATTGTGGGTTTCAATGCTTGCATCAATCAAACGTCTTTTAGATTTCACTTTCAAAGCAATCTCTGACCGAACTTGGTACTGTTCCCCGAGTTTCTTTCTAATTGCTTCAACTATACTAAATAGCCGAATGAATAAATTAATATCATTGTTATACAAAGAAGCATTAACCGCTTTTTGGATTCTTTTTATCAGTGAATACATTTTAGGTAGAACATATCTTCCATTTTTTACTTGTATATCAATTTGTTCAAATTCATTCAAAAGTCTGTCTTCATTTAAAAAATCAGAAAGTACGATTCCTTGATTTCTTAAATTTGATATTTCTGTGATGATAGATGTAATATCTTGAAATTCCATTTATTGAATATTATTACTAATGTATTTGTATCTTTAAAATATTTTTATATATAAAAAAACAAACAAAAGATATACAATGCCCTGTCTCTTCCTCATTCGAGTTCCGAGGCAAGAAAGGCATACATTAAAGACTTATACAATACCCTAACTCCCCAATCGAGTTCAAGGGCGGGTTATATGGGTATTAGACGTGAAATCGAAGTGATTTCTTTACAAACATTGAACATATAACATGAAGCCTTATTTGGAAATCTCTTTCGCGCCAAACGACGTCAAAGAGGCCCTGAGGGGGGACAGCACATTCTTGGAACTCATTTAGTGCCTTCGCATTATATAAGCCCAAGGGCCACAAACATAGATCTCCCAATTGGAAGCTCTAACGTAACAAATGCTATATTAGGTCTTCCGGAAGATATGTTGTGGGGGGGACAGTACATTACATATAGGATGATTATATATATATATATATATATATATATATATATATATATATATATATATATATATATATATATATATATATATATATATATATATACAATGCGATTATATAGGATGATTATATATACAATGCGATTATATAGGATAGGGTTAGTAATACAATGCGATTATATATATACTAGGGACAGTACAGGACGATACAAACATGAAACGACGGGGCGGACCTACACCCAATCTACCAATCAAAAGCAACCCAAGAAATTAACCATGGTTGCAGTTGAAAAAAATTCAACCACACCATGTCAATGGCGTGGGAGTTTTAATTGGCAAATTGGGCTTCGTTTAAAGCCCCAAACTTATTACGGCTCTTATTATATATAAGGTGACTAATACTGCAGTGTCAATGTGTAGGTGTGTATTTATTTTCCTAGCATTTCATAATGAAATTGTGTAGTAATTTCAATGGAAGCTAAATATTTAAATAAAACATTAAAACAAGAAATACAACTGTTAAATAATAGCAATTTTTTTTTATTAATTTCTATATTATTACGATTAAATAATCGTAATAATAATGGATTTACATGACGAGATAACTCTGTCATGGGGGAATTGTCAATTCAGGACCTGCTATTCGAGAATGATATTTTTCTGTGTCATTGGATAATTTTATTACATGTAGCCACACTAAAAAAACTAAATTACATGTAATGCGCTTTACTATTTTGACCTCACATACAATCTATTTTAATTTGTAATTACAAAGTAATTTCATTTTCATACAAAATCTAAACAGCGCTGTTAACGCTGTCTTTGTAATTGGGATTTTTAAAAAATCTATTAATAGAACCTTGACCTTTTATAATAACCGTAATAATAATTTGGATTCACGGCCATACATAACTCTGTCAAATTGTCTACCCTGTACAGGTTTTTCCAACAAAACCCTAACTGCTGTTCTCAATACAGTCTTTAGAAACAAGAAACAATAACACAAAATCAAAATCCGTACATACCTGATACGTATATATACCGAGTTAACCATTAAATACGTACATGAGATCACACACACATCATTAATTCAATCCAATTTCACTTGTGTTTTCTACGTTTATCTCGCACGAATTACATATCCGGGAATCAATATCGAAAGTAGGATAGTCACGTGACGATCAGTAGTAATGAGGGGAAATACGGAACAAAATTAAAAAAAAATAAAAAAATATATTTTATTAATAGTAATTATTGATAGTCATTTCATGCGTATGAAAACTTTATTCTATGTCCATTTTTCTTTGAGATAGCTGTTTGATAAATCCCTTCAGCAACTTTTCGTACTGAAGGAATACATATTCCAAAATATTTTCCCGCAGCATTCATTGAATGAAAAACTCTTTCTTCATTCGTCGTTGTATCAAATGACTGTACTGGTCTCTTTCCAACTGACTTACAAGTCCCTGTCTTTCCTTTTTTTGTATTCTCTCTTTGAGAAATACATTGTAAATTTTCGAGAGAATTATTTTGAATATTAGAATCAATGTGATCAATAACACAGCCATCTTTAATCGGTCCCATATAACACTCACAGACTGCCCTATGACAGAGATATAACTTTCTTCCAGCAGTAAAACACAAATATCCTTGACTATTAACATATCCCACAGGTTTCTTTAGTCTATAGTGTCTAACAACACCATTACAAGATATTTCATAATTAACGAGTATTGTATGTGGTCTGAATTCTTGCTCCATTTATATATAATAATACTATTTGTCTAATTCATCATTTGCTTTAATTATAAATCTATTAATGTAGTCTTGAGGGGTTTTTATGATTTTGTCTTTGACAGAGTCATGGTTAGGGTCAATGATAGCGTTTTTTATTCGTTTATCATAATAACGTTTTAATTCTCTAAACCGCTTACCCCCACAATTGATACATAATTGTGATTTTCCTCTCACACCCACCCCACAATTTATGCATGGGGACGGGCCTGTCGAATTATTTCTGACACTCTGTAAGTGATATCCACAGAATTCACCTCTACACGATTTATTGCATGGGGTTACTGATCCAATCATAAGCCATTTGCAGTGATTCATTATATATAAACAAAATTTTCTATTTAAATACTTGTCTTATTTATATGAATGAAGAATTCAAGAGATTATCGACAATCAAGCCTTGGAAAAATATTAAATTAAATCTTGATAGAACTCTCGAAGATGTACCAAAAGAGAGAATAAATAATAGAAGTCTGATTAGAAAAATACGAGATTGTGTTCATGAGTTTAAACAGGACGGTGCATCACAAACATGGTCAACATTTAGAATTGATGGTGTTGTTGATGCTAGAATGAATGATGAAACAGCAGCTATGATACTATTACAACTTGACAATAAACGGTATTTTCTCAGAGTGAAATTCATTATCAATTTAGAATCGGACGAATATATTATAAGAGACAAATTTGTTCCAATTCTCAAAGATGGGACAACAGTCATTGTTAGCCGTGATTCCAGACCAGGGCTGTTAACTGGAATTGATAAACCATACTATGAAAAAGCGTATACAGAAACAGCAATCGTTTATGGGATGTATCCGTTAAATAAGAAACCTGACATTGGAGAACTAGCACCAATGAAACAGTCAACGTCAGTGGAAAAGCCACTCAATTGTGTGGCACAATGTATCATAGAACACTTTACAATTGCTCTCCGTGGGAATAAATTAACCGATCTAAGACGTAAAAAAATAGATCAATGGGAGCTAACAGTGAAAGAGAACGGAGCAACTATTTCCGATATAGCTAGATTGGAAAAGTCGTTGAGATTTCCGATAACCGTTTCAACGATAACTGGCGAAGTATTATACGAATCGAAATACAATAAAAACGGAGCTCCAATCAAAATTATTGATCATAACAAGCACGCATGGACATCCGCGGTTACAATATTCCCGCGAGACAGAACAGTGAAGTATATCCCAGAAGAATTCACCAAGGATGGCATTCTCACTGAAGAAAGGTTATTCGATGCTATTGCTAGTTTGTGTAAAAACGACCCTGTATCAGTATGGCTACTTCATAGTTTTGAAGATGAAGAATGTCAATTCAATCAATTTGTGAAACCTAACGGTGAATTATATCGCAGTGAAAGTCTACATAATAGGATGAAAAATCTAGCAATAAGTCTCAGTGAAAACGCTAGCGTTTTTAATGGAAAATCCGAAGATTACGAACAATTACTTACAAATTGTTTTACAATTCCATCGGTTGCAGCTCATTTTGCAAGAAAGAAAAATAATTGGAAACCAACACGAAAAGAGTTTTTACAGGATGTTCAATCCAGCTGTCTGGAATATTATCATGGCGGTCTATGGAACGTTAAGTACAATCGTGAAAGTATGATATCAGTTGATATCGTTGCTTGTTATCCAGGAAGTTTTCTAGGATATGGATTCGCTGGTGAGTATTTTTAAACGGTTTGGACATCCCACACATGAAATGACTCGCGTTGCTATTAATGGACCACTGCCTGATTTTGATTTGACCGGTTTTGCTTGCGTAGTATCATTTTAATTCGCTGAAGGACTTCAACCGTGTTGTTATGTTTGGATTGGTAGACACATGGCTGAAAGGATGTGGTTACCAATAGTGTTATTGCGATATATGATTGATTGTAAAATATTAGTTTCGTTGATTGTCAGCGAAGCGATTATTTCATATCAAAAACAAACCAATGTCTGGTTACCAGAACCAGAATGTCTTGATAGTATAATCGATAAGTCTACAAAACATATTGATGCTGACGAAGAGCACATCATTTAATGGTCAAAAAAATATTTAATCAACGAAATAGTGAAGCAAAGGATCTCAGCCGAAGAATAATCGGTAAATTTACACAAGGTGGAAAAAAATTCAACTTTAAAAGACAATCCTCACGATTGATTATAGATGATGCCGAATACGACTTCGTTATTAAAGATGCAGTAGAGAAAAATAGATACGCAAATTGTAAAACAGCCTTTTTGTCCAATAAAATAAAGTTAGGTAGAATTGTTACTTACAGTGATGGAGAAAGCTCTGCATATCTACATTTGAGAGCTTCTATGCTGGGTTATGCATCTATCAATTTATTTGCAATGATAAATAGATTTCCTAGTATAGCAGTTAGAGTTGCAATTGATTCAATGTATGTCGATAAAAAATATATCAAAGAGGTAACTAAATTTACTAATAGCGAAGAGACTTGGGGAACATGGCGAATTAAATGTGAAATACAATGCAATTATTCTGAATCAGCAGACCTTAAGATTAAAAGCAGTTACCTGAAGAACGATAATTCTATCAGTGAAAAATCCGAAGGATTTTCTATGTCTAAAGCACCACCGATATCAGATCCAATTTGTAGATATAAAACAGTTTATTTAAACGGTTGTGGTGGATCTGGAAAGACAACACGTGTGATAGAATTATATCGAGAGAGAACGTCCATGATTGTACTTACACCAACCCATAGACTAGCGAGAGAGATAAAACAACGCCAAAAATCCAAAGGATTTTCCGTTGAAGCTTGCACGTATCATAGTTTTTTCGATACAAGGGTGATGCTTGGACTCCTGAGCGAATGGGTGAGAAATTTATTCCAGCGGTTATTATTTGGTATGAAGCATGTACTGTTTCAGAAGATGTATTAAAAATGTTTCTTGATTGGTTATTGCAAAATAATACAAAAGTTATATTGTGCGGCGATCATGCTCAACCACCACCATTTGTTGGTAGAAGTCCACATAATTGGTTAAAAGGATTTGTTGATTATTACGAAGAAATTGATACTGACTATAGAGCACTCGATGAGCAGTTACGTGAGTTTAAAAAACTAATTAGATTACAACCCGATAGAATTCAATGTGAAGTAGCGCGTGAAATAATTTCTGAAACACCTATGAATGATTTTTGGGAAACATGGAGACCAAATGATATTGTAGTAGCAAGTAGAAAGATAGTCAGAGACGCACTTCAGAAAAAGTTGTTTGAGCTACACAAGAAAAAATTCCCAACGTTTCCAGTGCCGTTGTGTTATAGACCATTGGATACACGAAAGCAGAATATTGAAGTTCAAATTCCAGGCCAGACGGAGAAACAGATTCTAGTGTTAAATGATATTGTGCTAGTTGATATCAATACTGTAGAAGATGCATTATGCGCTGATAAATCACCATGGACGCTTGGTTATGTAACAACAATACACTCGTCACAAGGATTAACCATCACGGATACAATTGTTTGGATAGTTGATAATCGCATTGAATGGTCAAATTTAGTCTATCTCGCAGTGTCCAGAGTACGACGAATAAATCAACTACGAAGGATTATTTTCGATGATGATTTTAATGCAAACGATGATAACACTGATATTAGCATCATTAATAAAAAAACTCTCTGGTTACAAACAGCAGGACAAAAAAAAAACAACGAGAATTTGATATTGATGCTGAAGTAATAATCGCATTAATAGAACAACAGAATAATCACTGCGCCAGTTGCAATTGTATAATGCACTGGCAGTATTCGGATAAAGACCCTCGACAATTCACCGTAGACAGAAAAAATAACAGTCTTGGTCATGTCAGAAACAATGTGATGTTGACCTGTCTTGAGTGTAATAGACGTAACGGAGCTAGTTAAGACCATGTGGCGGTAATTGAGTATCGTCCGGAATGACTTGTAGTTGTTCGCGTGTAAAACCACGCTGAGGTGCAGTTGAATCCAATCTGTAGATTGGAGGTCTACCAGTTGATCGCGTTATGGTTGAAATTTTATGCGTAGTAACACTCCATATAGGATCAGTAGCTCTTCTTTTACCACCTTCAAGCTCTCCTGGTTCGTATAAATATCTCACAGTAACATCACCGAGAAGTGGCTGAGTGCTAACCCGCTGTGGTTGTTCGGGAATATATTTTTTCTTTATTGCAATATTTGGTTTCATATTAATAGTTCGAGTAATCTCGTTATTTAACGCTGCAACTACACTCGGTAATCTTTGGACCCATTCACGAGATCGTTTTTCTTGGATGAATTCTTTTGCATATTGATATCCAAATAACCGTTCTGCAAGAGATCGATTAAATCGTTCTACAATTGCCTGATCACGATGTAACGCAGTATGTCCCCGTCGTATTGTAACATTATGAGTTTTCATTGTTGATAGAACAGCACCTTGAAACTCTTTGCCAGGATCAACTTGTAATAGATTTGGCCATTTTAGAGGACCTCGTCGATAAATCCTTTCAAATGCAGAAACAACTTCAGAATCTGACTTTGTTTTCAATGGTTCTGCTTGTTTAAATCGACTCGCAATATCAACTACAGTTAGCGCGTATTTGTAACCATGGTCATGTGGTAAAGACAATAAATCAGCCTGATGAACTTCATTGGGTACGGTAACATCAAAATGAGAATAATTAATTTGTTTAGGCGGTGGTAGATAAATTTGCCATATAGCTTGTTTGGATAACCAATCTTTTGCAGTGGATTTTTTCACTTTTGCAGCGTTAGCGAGTTTACTGATTGCTGCTTTACCCTTCCAGTATCCTTTCGGAGAATAATAAATAGATTCCATACTATAAAAACACTGGTGTTTTTAATTACCAGCACCTAACACCAATTTGCCTTTCATAGCTGATTTGACCAACCATGAAGCTAATTTTTCTTTGAAGGATTTATCGGGAATAGCATTTAACGCATGAATTAATTTTACATCCGCGTGATGTCTTTGTTGCAAATTATTGCTTTTATATGCAACATCATGAGCATGACATGCCTTATCAATAGCATTTATCGGATACTCACCAGGCCGGGGCTGATTTTGATCATCAAGTCTGATATCTAATCTCGTTCCGGGACCACAGTAGCTATAACCTGGAAGGTGTTTTTCTCCGGGGTATTTTGCCCATGGGGTTCCGGGGAGTTTTCCAAGTTTTGCGGCAATATCACCTCCGAGTTGCTTTTTTTTAAAAATCTAATTTTTTTTGTACCACATGTTACACTTACCAGTAAGCGCTAGTCTATTGTTTTTAGTTGTAATGGTTGCCTGATCGGTTGTATCAGTACGCTGTTTACATTTAACACAATATAGATCCATAAGTTATATATAGAGTTATGAATATAATTGACTTTTCAGCGACTAAAAGAAGAGAACCGGTAAAACACCACGCAGCGCTTCCGAATTCTGTCCGTGCCATTATAATCGGACCATCTGGATCAGGCAAAACACAATTGCTGCTTAATTTGATAATGCGATTTATGAAGTGGGATAAATTATATTTAGTTGCCCCATCTGTAGATGATCAACGGTGCTATGAAGTGCTAAAAGATTATAATGAAAATGCATCAGAACTTAAAGGTGAAAGTGTAATCGACTTTATTACTGATATTAATGATGCACCATCAGTAGAAGATCTCGATGGAGACAAAAACAATCTTGTAGTGTACGATGATGTAATGTTAGATAATCAAAAAAACCCTGCTAGAATATTTTCACGAGGTAGGCATAAAAACACTGACGTGATATATGTCACTCAACGATATACTCAAATTCCAAAATTGATTCGCGATAACTGCAATATTCTTGCTGTATTCAACGGCGTTGATACACATACGCTACGAAATATTTGGCAGACATGGTGTTCCGATATGGACTTCAATGGATTTAAAAATTACTTTAGTCATGCTCAGTCTGTCCCATATGGATTTATAACAATAAATTTACACGACCCTCGGTCACGATATCGTATTGGACTTGATCAAATATTTGGTTAAATAATTTGTATTAATCAGCATCAGGGGGGGTGAGATGACAACATATTTGGGACGTAGATGGAAGCAATTTTCAGGGTGGTTATGACAATGTATTTGCGACAAAATCGCTAAGGCTCCATTTGTAAAATGGGGTCTTTATTTTTTTTTGGTTAAAATATGAGATTTCGTAGGAAGGCTCTATTTGGCATTCTGAGGCTTTAAGCAATTTTATCGCTAAAGTTTGTAGGGTGGTTATGACAATGTATTTACGACAAAATCGCTAAGGCTCCATTTGTAAAATGGGGTCTTTTTTTTTTTGGTTAAAATATGAGATTTCGTAGGAAGGTTCCATTTGGCATTCTGAGGCTTTAATCAATTATATCGCTAAAGTTTGTAGGGTTCACCCCCCCCCTGCTGCTTATATATATATATATATATATATATATATATATATATATATATATATATATATATATATATATATATATATATATATATATATATATATATATATATATATATATACTGGCGAATTTAATTTTATTCGTGTTATTATACAGAATCATATATATTTTCTGGAAACTGTAAAAATAAAATACCAGAAACTGCGGTTGTTACTTTTAGGACTACTCTGGTCTAGGTAAGTATATATTAACTAATTTTTCTTAAACGCTTAAGTGTGCAATAGCTCGAACAGTTACGTGCGGAATCTATGATCTAGACGATCAGGGATCCAATCTTGTGAATGACAATGTCTATGGAAAAGCGATATTATGCCTAAAAATATAATTTATTGGGGCAGAGCCCCCTATCTTCATGTGCTCATACCTATCCACTACGTCAATTCGTGGTGGATTGACTTTTCGTCGATCACCCTTGGATTGATATTGGGGGTGGGTATGCAAATGTGAAGATAGCATTTGTTTATATCATCATCATCATCATTATATGTTATGTGTTTCTGCCTTCTTCTGCCGTCCAAAAATATGTAGCGGGAACTGATACGAGATCGTTACCTTGTGACCTATTATAGGGTACCCACACAAGGTATCTTCCCTAAAGACAAAATAGTAAAACCAAAACCTATTTTGGTTCGGTCACAAAGAGCTTTTGAGTTTCTAAAGTTTCGGTTCGGATATTTAGGAACTCTTGCAAGGCATATATAATTGGTCGCTAAGACCTACACGTGCGCAAATAAAATCCTCTGAGCCTCTAAAGTTTCGGTTTCGGATATTTAGGGGTCTCTGTGGTGATACAACTGTGCAAGAACCTCATTAGGTAAATATGATCAACTAGGAACGGTAGATCGAGTGTCAGTTCGCGCTACATATTTTGCTAATTTTTATATTAAATATATATATTTATTATATAATGAACACTGAAAATATAAATGCTATTGTTTCTGCTATTAAAAAATTACAACATAACGATATTAATGTTGACATTTTGAATACTGAAAAGATTCTATGTGACTTTGACTCGTTACAACAACTGAAAAACCAAAACAGATTTACGCTTTCGTCAGATTACAAATTTTTAAAGGATATGCAAAATGGAATGTTAAAGTCACTGGCAAAAGTCACTGATAATCAGGTAAAATTGTTTGTACCTCTTTCAAACGCTATTGACAAAATCAAGTTAGAATTATCTCATGAATACGAACAGAAAAAATTGATAAACTTTCGCATAAGGCAGTTAAGGAAACATTCTGAAAATGAAAGTGAAAATGAAAGTAACGAGGGGGGCCTATTACTGTTATAATGGCAAAACAAAACCCTTGGGAAAACTAATGCATATTCTGCCTTAGTAACAAAATATATATATATATATATATATATATATATATATATATATATATATATATATATATTTAGTAACCTACAAACTATTAACAAGTATACTTACTGACCAACCTTTCATTTGTGGATACTTTAATATCAAAGAATACGGACCAACTTTTCATTTGTGGATACTTTAATATCAAAGAATACGGACCAACCATTATGTATCAGGTACTCTGAACAAGTACCAAAGATAATTTTTTTTGTTTCGCATTTGACGCATTACGATCTCACATACAGATTTATATTTATAATTTCATTTCTTGTGTCTAAGATATATATATATATATATATATATATCTATTTATATATATATATATATATATATATATATATATATATATATATATATATATATATATATATATATATATATATATATTTTGTAACTGTGTTGTATACGGACCAACCATAATGTATCATGTACTATAGACAAGTACGAAAGATAATTATTTTGTTTCGCGTTGTGACATAAAATGTATTAGGATCTCACATACAGATTTATATTTATAATTTCATTTCTTGTGTCCAGATGTGATTATTTTAATCTGTAAGTTTGAAGTGTATTCTTGATAATAACGGATTATGAACACGCAAGTATACGGGGTTTATAGGTTCTGATACAATCAGATAACCTGGGGGTCCCTAGGGGAAAACGTGTATAATATATACCCTTGTTGGTCTTGACTAGACTTTGAAAGATCTATTTGAAAATTACCATCCACAATATCACAAACGAGATTGACAGCGATTGTTGTTGTTAGGTCTCACCGGACAGTTGTTTTGCCAAATTTTCATCCGACAATGACCTATTGCAGAAAAATGATCATAATTTTACAATAAAGATACAAATAAAAACTAACTAATGATTTTTGTTGAAAGGATGCTTGTAAGATTCTGACTAAGGTATTAAGGTTAATTCCTTATGCAACTGGTGGTTTTGACACTGAACCTATACTACCACCAACCCCTCTTTTTTACATTCATTTTTGACAGAAAAGAGCTATTTTCAACCTGTTCCTGTGAGAAGCAGGCTCAAAGAGTCAGTATGTACCTTATTGATCTTGAAAGTTCACTAGTACTATAACAAATTAACATACTTTTCATCACCCCTCAACCATGTAGATTTTTAGATATTTACCTCTGAAGCAGACACATGTAAATACGTAAGCCAAGTCGGATGCACATTTGCAGACTAAGTTACGCATTTGATCTCCAGTGCTAGTCTAACTGTGACAGGCAGTGACCAACAAGGCAACCCATTTACAAGCCTAACTCAAAGGAAATGTAAACCACATTACAGATTTAGCTTATGTGTGAGTTTATAAATGCTAGGGTTGTGATAATCAGGCTCATGCCTTCTACCTTAAAAATTAGGGGGGGGGGTCAAAATACGAAACTATCCAGTGAGACCTTATGTTTACGATGCCCGGACTTATGTGTCTGCCAGCACCGAACGGGTTATTGTTATGTTTTAGTATATACGGTGGTGGGGCTAATTTTCTCCACGATTGAGTTACTCCCGGATTATATTCTTCAATAAGATCATTGAATGATTTCTTCATTTCAGCGCTATTTAGATCTTGTATAATAAATGTTCGTAGATCATTTTCTTTTATTTTATAATGATTAAGAAATAACTGTTTAGAATTTGGACCTGTGTAACCATGTGTACTAAGATCAGTTGCAACGTTTATAATGCTTCGATTGGCAATATATAAATCGAATAAGATACCATTTAAGTGTTTTATTGACTCAATTTTTTGCTGCTTTACATTATGATTATAATACTGTGATAATGAAGTAAGTAAATTTCTTAAATCATTAAAACCTTTATCGTATTTAGGCTTGAGAGTATCTAAAAAATCTTTAAAAAATTCTTCATCAACAATGTCTATAGTACGCGACATTGGCGTCTGGATAACATTAAATGCTGATCTAAATATCCTTGGGATCCTTTTATCGTCAAAATCGGTAAAGTAATATCTATCGTTGTTTGGATCAAATTTAAATCTTATATAATGCCATGGATTTTTGTTTCGATAGTCTGGATTTTTAATGAATTTTTCTTCACTCGTTTCAAACTCATTTTTGGTTGGTTCTGAAACTCCATTATAAACTGGTGCGACTTCAGGCCATCCTAACACTGATCTGATCGAACTCTGATAGATATCTACGAGGTAATCAGGGGAATTTACTTCAATTACCGCTGATAGTGTTGGTTCGTAAACAGTTATAGCTATTTTGGCTTCTTTACCTGTGATTGATTTTATTCTGCGTTGGAACTCGTCATTAATCTCCTCTATTTGATAACTACCCGTTGAAATTCCAACAACTTGCCAATCAGGTGTTCCATCCGGTTTATTCTTATTAGCAAATACCAGTGAATTATTTGCTGGTAATCCACCGAATGGTTTTGATCTGATATTTGGCCAGCTATTATAAACGCGGAGTTGGGCCAATGCAATTTCACTTGCTGAAATTGCAGTTGGAAAGTTAACGCTAAATTCAGGATTGGTTGAACTTACCGATATCATAGTAGTTTTAGATGGTGTCGTATTAGTGACGATCTGTTGCAATAATTCCCTTGACGATGTCAAGGACTCTGACATTATTGTTATCGTTATTATTTAATTCTCAATCTTTCCGCTAATGTCCCTAGAGAATGCGTTGTTTTCTATCACGAATGCTTCATCGTAGGTTTTCATTATCGTTACGAACTCCTCATCAGATATGTTGCCATCACTCAGATACAAGGAAAGATGCGAGCATAATTTAGTATAGGCAACTGTTGCTGTGTGTAATTTCATCATGTACTCGTGTAATTTATCGCTGGCGCATGTAGATATTTTCTTAGCGATGATACTAAGAATACCTGCATATGTTGTTGTCGTAGAAACGATAATCGTTGAAAACGCAGGAGCAGTCATGGTTAACGTTAATAATAATAATCCGGTTCCAGCAACATCAGCAGAAACCGAGTAAACGACTATGTCAATAACAACTATGCGTCTGCGATATTTTTTTACTTTCAACGTGTAATCGTCAATGATATTTTTTAGTTCAGTCTGACACTTACACGCCTGATTATATCTGTGATGTTGAACGTCAATGAGTGACTCTGTCATTGGATTCATTATACCTAATGACGTTGTCATTTAATTAAGTAATTAATTAAGAATATTTAGTTACAAATTCCAGACACCACCAGTAATTAACGGATACCAAACTTCTATCCGACGATTCCGACGTGAACGTTTCTTCAGAATCTTTATCCAACATTACAGATACTGTTCTAGTCAATTTTTTAGCTAATGGAGATGTTGTAAGTATGTTAAATTTTACACCGCTAAACACAGACAACCTATACATACCAGTGACCTCCGCGGTGTGTTTGATGGTTTTATTTTGTTGTGTCCATGTACCTGAGCCTGATCCGACTACGTACACGATGTTGATCATCTGTTTGTGAGGAATGTTAATCAGGCTCGTTTTCTGAATAATATCTGGAATTCCACTAATAATATCAGTTAGTTTCGTATTAATGTCAACGAGTTTTATGTCGACGGTTGGTGGACTTCCAAAAGATTTATTAATGGATCTGTTTATGTTTCTATGAAAACTTAGAAACGTATTTACGTGACCGGTAAAATCAGTTCTTATTGTGGCTATTTCATTGTTAATCGTTGTTATTGCTGTCACTTGATCGTTATTGCTATCGTCGACGTATTTTTTGTTGTTGCGTCGATATCCGAGGTTGGGTTTCCGAGATAAGTAATTTTTTTCCTGACATTATTATGTCACCAGATAATACGTCGCCGGTTTTCTTAACATAGTCAGGGGCCCCGAGTGGCCGAGTGGTCTAAAGCGCTGTCCGTTACGGATCACTGCCATCTCACCTCTATCTGTGTGGGTTCGAGTCTAAGATTCGGCGAAAGTGGATATGTGAGAGAGCTTGCCAGTAGCTTCTCGTGGGTCGGTGGTTCTTTCCGGTGATTTCCCGGTTTCTTCCTCCACCATTAATACTGGCGGCAATGTATAGCCTTTCCTGTGCTGAAAAATGGCGTTAAACCCCACAACAACAACAACAACAACTTAACATAGTCGTTAACCGTCTTACCGGAATCCTGTATTTTACCTTGATCAGCAAAAGTAACGATATTATTAGTAACTGCGGTAGGAATTCGTATAAGTACATCGGGTAGTTGTATGTTGCTCGTTTTTAATCATCCTTGTTTATCTTGAAAAATGACGACTTCATTTTGATCCACACTCGTGATATTTAATAAATCATCGAGTTCATTTCTAAGTTGATCAAGAGTTGCGTATTTAGATAAGTCGACGATCTTATCTTTTTTTGTCCGAGATCTTCCATAAATATCAACCATTATGTCATTATTGTCTGTTCAAATGCGACATCGTGGTATACTCATGCACGACTTTATGAGGTGGTTTTGTTGATTTTGATATAGCATCAAGTACATTAAGTACTTCTCGACCACATGAATAAATCGAGCAAAAAATCTGGTCAATTAAAGAAAGTTTTACTATTAAGGCAAAAACGTTTTTTTCTCAGCCTTCGTAGGAACCCTTAATTTTCAAAAATAAGGTCTCAGGCAAATTTGTCTGTTCAGCCTCTCTGCTGCTCCACCACTGTCTATACTAAAACATAACAACAACCCGTTTGGTGCCGGTAGACATATATCGCCAGGCATTGTAAACATAACAACAACAATCGCTGTCAATCTCGTTTGCGACGTAGTGGATGGAAGTTTTCAAATAGATCCTTCAAACTAGCTAGGCACATCAAGGGTACATATTATACACATTCTCACCGCGCGACTCACCCCAGGTTTTCATATTGTATCAAAATCTATAAACCCCGTATACTTACGTGTTCATAATCCGTTATTATCAAGAATACACTTCAAACTTACAGACCAAAATAATCACATCTGGACACAAGAAATGAAATTATAAATATAAATCTGTATGTGAGATCCTAATACATTTTATGTCACAACGCGAAACAAAATAATTATCTTTCGTACTTGTCTATAGTACATGATACATTATGGTTGGTCCGTATACAACACAGTTACAATATATATATATATATATATATATATATATATATATATATATATATATATATATATATATATATATATATATATATATATATATATATATATATATATATATATATATATATATATATATATATTGTTTTACTTAGGTATAAATATGCATTAGTTTTCCCATGGGTTTTGTTTTGCAATTATAACAGTTAATGGCCCCTCATTATTTTTTTGTGTGAGCATGTGTAGGTCTTAGCATCCAATTATATATGCCTTGCAAGATATTCGTAACCGAAATTCCAGAAACTCAAAGGCTTTTGGTCTTTATGACCGAACCAAATTAGGTTTTGGTTTTACGATTATGTCTTTAGGAACGATACCTTGTGTGGGTACCCTATAGTAGATCATAAGGTCACGATCTCGTATCAGTTCTCGCTACATATTTTGGACGGCACAAGACGGCACAAAACACATAACATATCATGATGATGATGATGAATGATGATATAAAATGCCATCTTCACATTTGCACACACAAGCATAATGATCACCCAAATGGGTGATTGATAAAAGAATCAATTCACTATTAATTGACATAGTGGATAGGTGTGCGCTCATGAAGATGGGGTCTCCGCCCCAATAAATAATATTTTTTGGCATAATATCGCCTTTCCGTAGACAATTGTTTTTCACAGGATTGGAACTCTAATCGTCGAGATGATAGATTCCATACGTAACCGTTCGAGCTATTCCACACTTACATGTTTAAGGGAAATTAGTTAATATATACTTACCAAGACCATAGTAGCTCTAAAAGTAACAACAACCACAGTTTCTGGTATTTTTTTTACAGTTTCTAGAAAATATATATAATACTGCATAACACAAAATAATACTGAATCGGTGCGTATAAAAGCCGTTTGATTTAGTCAAGAAAAAATAGCTCTACACATGCAATTAGCTATACATTTTTGCTGCCACTTATCTAAGTCCATGTAGTATAGGATTCCAAACAGACAGACACATACGTTATTGCCTTCTTCCACTGTTAAATCTCCATGTTTATAGAATCGGTTATATGTATATATTTCACGTATTTTGTATTTATTGTCATTAAACATACTATATTCTAAACTCGCTGTCTGTGTAGGACTACGATAAAATCGATATAACGGATCTAATTACAGCAGCCAGCATACCAAGATATTGGCAAGGTGCCTTGTAAATCAATAATTTACATGGTTTGCTTAGCTAGCCAATGATTATTGACGGTACACTCTGTGAATCCTGCACGCGGATATTATGTAAAAACAAAGCATGCAGTACGCGGATTTTACATAAACAATGGGTAAGGTATTATTTTATCAGTAGAGAATGAGTTGCCGAATTAGCATTGACAAGACCCCTGGTAGGTTTGTAAAATGTTACTTTGTTATCAATCATATGTGTATAAAGTGATTCTCCATCAAAAGATTATGATATATCTGATTATAAGTGTGCGAATAAAGACTTTTGTTAAGTTTGCTCGCTTTTGTTGGGTCAAAACCCCAGGGGTGTTAACGGAAATTAGCATTAGATTTTGAATTTGTTTGTCAAATACTGACTTTTCCGGGTGGTTTTTTTAATCATAATTCCATAGCAAAATGATGATAAAATCTACACAATACTAGCAAAATAACCAGTATTTGACAAACAAATTTAAAACTTAATATTAATTTCCTTTAACACACCTGATGTTTTCACCCAACGAAAACGCGTAAACTCAACAAAAAACAATGATAAAATCGACTAAAATGCCTAAAAAATAGCGCAAAAAACAACAAATTTGATAAAAATCGAACAAAATAAAAACTATAAAAAATAATTAAATCTGATTAACTAGAGAATTGTTTCATGATATCGAATGCAATTTATTTATCTTTGTGGAGAACCATCTTATAATATTTCCTGAATGATATGTGCAGACTGCAAACTAAATAATAACAATAACTACAATACTGAAAAGTTTTATCCTTGCCTAGGTCTCGCTTAATTATCTAAGTACCTGAGCATGATATTTTGTCCAAATTTTAAGGAATAAGTAGATCTAATAACACCATCAGCTGAACGTTTTACTGAGACGGGCGCTATGTTTAAATATTTACTAGCGGAATAAATCGACTTGAACATAATTTCTTCTCCAGATTCTTTATTCACGGATTTAATAGTTTTTGCAAATCGTATTCCGCCAGTTTTTCCAAATTTGCAGTTTTTACTTTGCGTGTTAATACGTAAATTTTGAAGTGAGTTGTCAAGTTTTCTGCCGTTTATGTGGTCAACTACATACCCGTCTTTGATCGGTCGCAAAAAACATTCGACGATAAATCTATGTGATAAATAATTTCTATTTCTTTTTTTATTAAACATCAGATAACCAGCATTGTTAACACTGCCTACTGGTCTTTTTCAATCTGCAATTCCTAATGATACCATTACGATTCGCTTCATAATTGGTTATGATTGGATGAGGCACAGACTCATTTTGCTCCATTTATATGCTATATACTATTTGTTTAAATCATTGTTTTGAAAATCTAGCTAGATAATCTTCTTCGCGTTTTATAATAGATTTAGAGTTATATTTTTTATTGTAATGTCTGTTTAACTCCCTGTATCTTTTACCACCACATTGCGCACAAAGGTGGGTCTTTCCTCGCACACCAACACCACACCGTATACACGGTATAGGTCATAGACGTCCGTTTCTAACGCATTGCATGTGATAACTGCAGAAGTCGTTTACACATTTTTTGTTACACGAAGACGTGTGACCAATCTTAAGCCAGTCGCAATTGTGATTTGGTTGAATCATATATAAATGATTAATACTTCAATTTAGATACATATTTGCCTTAATTATAATATGCAGGAATTATCCGCAATGGA
Source organism: Potamilus streckersoni (assembly GCA_016746295.1). Taxonomy (NCBI): domain Eukaryota; kingdom Metazoa; phylum Mollusca; class Bivalvia; order Unionida; family Unionidae; genus Potamilus; species Potamilus streckersoni. The sequence goes on along the minus strand of JAEAOA010002032.1, from coordinate 12,333 downwards.
GCCTGCCGCATCTAGATTTGATCTTGATAGGCTACACAAATTTAGTTGCTCGATGAATGATCTAGCTTTAATAAATGCAGATATAACTAAACGCATTAGTAAAGCCAAGAATGAGTTTCGTCACGATGGTGCAATTCATGTGTGGTCCACATTCAGGATTGGAAATGATATCTATGTTATGAATGACAAACGAGCAAAAGAAATCATTGACTACCTCGATGTTCGGAAATATATTATTTTAGTAAAATTTATTGTAAATACAGAGGATGATATCTGAATCATTCGAGACAAACGCGAATCCATCCAAAAGTCAGGGAATAATATTATCCTTGGTGCAAATTCCAAACCAGGAATACTGACTGGAATAGACAAGCCGTATTATGAGCGATCTTATCCAATAACTGCTGTTGTGTCTGCGCTCTATCCGTTAAATGATAAACCTAACGTAAAGGATCTCAAGAAAATGAAAATGTCGAGAATAAACTGTGTAGCAGAGAGAATTGTAGAACACTTCACAAACGCAATTCGGGGAAACGGTTTAACAGATTTAAGGCGTAAAAAAAAAATATGTGGGCTGAAAAAGTTAAAGACACTGGAGCGTCTATCAGCAACGTTGCTGGGCTAAAAAAGTTATTAAGATTTCAAATAATAGTGAAGACGTTGAGAGGAGAGATTTTGCACAAATCAAAATATAAATCTAGAAGAGCTCCTATAAATATTATTGATCATAACGCGCATGCATGGACTGATGCTGTAACTGTATTTCCACGAGAAAGAACGTTTAAATTTTACCACGATGATGTATTCGATGCTATCAGTGATATTAGTAAATATGATCCTGTTTCTGTGTGGTTATTTCAGAGTTCTGAATATGATTATTATGAACAGTTTGTACGGTCTAACGGTGATATTTATCGTACAGAATCTCTTTATAAAGAAATGGAAAACCTTGCTCTGAAATATACTTCTGACGATGTCAAAGTTAGACAAGTACTAAGTAATTGTTTTACCGTACCATCGGTTGCTGCTCATTTCGCTCAGGAGAAAAACTCGTGGAAACCGACACGATCAGAATTTCTTGAAGATGTCGTGAGAAGTTGTATCGAATACGGGCACGATGGATTGTGGAATACTAAATATAATTACAATGATGTTTTCTCAGTTGATATGGTAGTGTGTTATCCTGAGAGTTTTCTTGGATATGGAGAGTGTTCTAAATACTTTAATAGATTTGGATATCCTACAAATGACATGACCAGAGTTGCGATAAATGGATCCTTACCAGATTCTGATTTAACAGGATTTGCTTATGTAGAGTCGTTTGAGTTTAGAGAAGGTCTCCATATGATTGTTTATGCGTGGTTTGGAAAACATTTCACTGAAAAATATTGGGCTCCAATAGTTCTCCTAAGATATATGCTCGATGTTGGAATTTTAATATCGTTGAAAGTATCTGAATCTATTATATCATATCGCGTGCAAAAGCAAGTTTGGTTGCCAGAATCTGCTAAACACGATGAGAAATTTGCAAAAGATCTCGGCAGAAAAATAATCGGTAAGTTTACACAAGGAGGATCACATGATCATAAACGAACTTGTACAAGATTGATCATGGACGATGCTGAACTCGACTTTATAATCTCTGATACGATGGAGAAAAACACATTTATAAGTCGATGTAATGCTTATTTATCAGAAAAAACAAAACTAGGTACCATTGTGAGCTATACTGATGACGAGTCACCGCAGTTTACTCATCTAAGATCTTCGATGCTAGCGTATGTTTCAATAAATCTATTATCGATGATAAACAGATTTCCTCGTTACGCTGTTAGAACTGCGACAGATTCATTTTATATACACAAAAAATATAAAGATTCATTAAATCTCGGTAATGGTGAATGGGGAACGTGGAGGATAAAACAAGAAAATATACGTAGTTATTGTGAATCTGCCGATGTTAAAATTGAGGAAACATATTACAGAAATAATCAAGTATCAAAATCATCTGCGACATCCGTGTATGATCATGTGTCTAGACATAAGACCGTTTATCTTAATAGGTGTGGAGGTACAGGTAAAACAGCACGCGCGATTAACTTATTCATGAGTTTAGATATGATTGTCTTAACACCAACGCACAAACTCGCCAGGGAAAACAAGCAACGAAATGTAAAGTCGTGCACATATCATAGTTTCTTTAGATGGTGCAGAGATACATGGAACCATCACGAATGGGTGAAAAATATATACCTAAAATTATCATATTGGACGAGATATGCACGGTGCCTCTGGAGGTATTACAAATATTTATTGATTGGTTATTACTAAAGAATACTGCTGTGATTATGTGTGGTGATCATGTTCAACCACCACCCTTTGTTGGACAGTCTCCACATGAGTGTATAAAGCTGTTGATGAGTCGCTGAAAGAATTTAAAAGATTAATACGACTACAACCAGATAAAATACAGTGTTAAGTAATGCGTGAGATAATTCCAGAAACATCCATGAATGATTTTTGCACCCTATGTAAACCTGCTGATTTGATAGTTGCCAGTAGAAATATAGTTCGTGACGAACTACAAAAGAAATTATATGCGTTACACAAGGAAAAATTCCCAAAGTTACCTGTACCGTTGTGTTATCGCCCTGCAGATACTAGACAATAAAATGTTGATGTTAAGATTCCTACTGCAGATACTTAAAGTGTACGAATACAAAATCTTGTGTTAAATGATATTTTCCTTGTCGCTGTTGATGTTGTCGAGAGCGCGTTAAACATGGATAAATCGCCATGGACGTTAGTGTACGCTATAACGATTCATTCGTCGCAGGGATTAACTATCATTGATACTTACGTTTGGATAGTCGATGATCGTATTGAGTGGTCAAATTTAGTTTATCTCGCAGTATCTCGAGTTAGAAGAATATCACAACTAAAATGGGTTATCATGGATTGCGTAATAACCGAAGAAATCTCTAATAATGTCGATACCAATAAAAAAAAAATATGCGGCTATAAGCAGTGTGTACCACATTTTATACATTTACCTGTCAATGCACTTCGTTTATTTTTTGTTATTATTGTTGTCAATCCAGTGGTGGGTGTAGATGATTTACATCGAACACAACATAGACTCATGTTATTAATAATGTGGATACAATAATTGACTTTTCGGCTACACAAAAACAGGAACCAGTGAAGCACCATCCAGCATTACCAAATTCGATAAGAATAATTTTAATAGGTCCATCTGGATCAGGTAAAACACAATTATTGTTAAATTTATTAATGAGGTGGTTGAGATGGAACAAACTATATTTAATAGCACCGTCTGTAGATGATCAGCATTGTTACGAAGCACTTAAGGATTTTAACGAGAAAGCAAACTCAGTTAATAAAGACGGTGACGATATTATTGACTTTATCACAGATATAGATGAAGCCCCGTCTGTAGATGACTTAGATAGATTCATTATTAATCTGGTATTATATGATGATGTGATGCTGGACAAACAATCTAATCCAGCTAGAATATTTTCTCGAGGTAGACACAAAAACACAAGAAGTGATTTATGTTACTCAAAGATATACACAAATACCTAAGGTGATCAGAGATAACTGTAATATTTTGGTTGTGTTTAGTGGAGTAGATAATTATACTCTGCAGAATATTTATTATACCTGGTGTTCAGGGGACATGGATATGAATAAATTTAAAAATTTCTTTTCTAAAGCACAATCTGTTCCGTTTGGCTTTATAACGATAAATCTACATGATTCAAGATCAAGATATCGTGTAGGTCTAGATAAAATCTTTGGTTAATCAACCCTGTCAAAGTCAAGAGCAGCAGAGAGGGTGAAGGACAACAATTAAGTCGCTTTACTCGTAAACAAAATCGCCTGACAAAATCATAAAGATACCTCAACAAAAATAAGCTAACCAAAGATTTTATTATACGATTAAATAGTATGAAAAGAGACTTTGGTTTAGCGTTGTTGACATATTATTTTCTCAGCCTTTGCAGGAACCTTTATTTTTTAAAATAAACGTCTCAGGCAAAGTTGTCTGTTCACCCTCTCTGCTGCTAGTAAAGATTTAAAATAAAAAGTAAAGACAGCTATTAACAGTCTTGAAAGAAAATTAAAAGATCACGTAGTAGCAATTACAAATATATATATATATATATATATATATATATATATATATATATATATATATATATATATATATATATATATATATATATATATATATATATAATATTACAGTCTCTATTTCCCCCTCTTTCTCTCGTTATCTGTCTGTCACTATCTCTGTCGTTCTCTCCAGATCTATCTGCCTCATTCTCTGTCTCTCTCTGTCTTTCTGTCTCACTATAGGTTTCTCTGTCTCATATTATGTCTCACCCAGTGTCTCTCTCTCTGTCTCTCGTTGTCACTCTCAGTCTCTCTTTTCTCAGTGTCTCTCTATCCATCTCTCTCTATCTCTCCGCCTCTCTGTATTTCTCTGTTTTTCCGTCACTTATAGTCTCTCTGTAAATATCTCCCTGTCCATGTCTCGTACTCTGTCTTTCTCATCTCTCGCTTTCGCTCTGTCTCTGTATCAGTGTCTGTCTGACTCTTTTTCTGTATCGCTCTGACTCTGTCTCTCTGTCACTCATTTTTCTCTGTCTGCCTAGCTGTCCATTTCTCTTTGTCTCGGTCTCTGCCTGCCTATAAGTCTATCTTTCTATCATTCCATATATCTCTAACACACACACACTCTCTCTCTCTCTCTCTCTGTCTTTCTCTATCTCTCTCCGTGCCTGTCTCTCTTATTGTCTCTCTGTCACTCTCTGTCTCAGTCTCTATCTGTCTGCCTCTTTCTTTCACTCTCCCCATTTGCCTGTCTGTCTCTCTATCTCTCTATGTGTCACATTCGCTGGCTCTCTCTTTCTCTATCTGTCTTTCTCTCAGTCTCTATCTCTCTTTCTCTGACTATCTCTGTCTCTTCCTGTCTGTGTCTCTGTCTCTGTCTCAATTCCTGTCTCCCTAGGCGTCACTGTCTCACTGTCAGTCTCTTTCTCTCTGTCTGTCTCTTTCTTTATTTCTGTCTCTCTGTTTGTTTGTTTGTATGTCTTTCTCTATTTCTCTCTTTTTCTAGCTCTCTGTCTCTATCTGCCTCTAATTTCTGTCTTTGTCTCCGTCTCTATGTGTCTCTCAATCTTTTTTTTTCATGACTCTCCGTCTGTCTGCCTCTCTCTTTCTCAAACACTAAATATCTCTGTCACTTTCTGCATCTCACAGTCTCTGTCTCCGTCAGCCACTCCATGTCTGTGTGTGTCTCTCTCTCTATTTTTTCTGTATCACTTTCTCTGCCTCTCAGCCTCTGTTATTCTCTCTCTTTGTTTCTCTCTCTCTCTCTTTCTCTCTCTCTCTCTCTCTCTCTCTCTCTCTCTCTCTCTCTCTCTCTCTCTCTCTCCCACTATCTGACATTTATCTTTCACTGTCTCTCTCTCTCTTTATGCATCTATCTCTCTATCTCTCTCACTCTGTCAGTGTATATGACTCTCTGTCCCTCTGTAGGTCTCTCTCTCAGTCTCTCTGACCTTCTATTTCTTTATCAGTCTATCTCTATATCTATCTCTCTGTATATCTCTCTATCTCTCTGTTTATATCTCATTTTATGTCTCTGTCTGTCTCTGTCTGTATCTTCTTAATTCACTCTGTTTATTTCTCTCTCATTCTGTCTCTGTGCCTTTCTATCTGTCTTTGTCTCACTACTTTTCTGTCTCTCTATATCTTTCCAAGTCTCTCTGTTTGCGACTCTCTCAATCTCTATCTTTCTCTACCGTTTCATCTCTGTCTCTGCCTTTTTGTCTCTATCTGTCTCAAATACTTTCTCTGTCTCTTACTATTTCTCTCTATGCCTCTCTTTGTGTCGATCTGTCTCTATGTCTCTCCTTGTTCCTCTTTCTGTCTTTCTATTGATTTAGTTTTCTCTCCATGCCTATATGTCTGTTTATCTGCCTCTCTATGTATCTCTGCCTGTTTATCTCTCTCTCTTTAAACCTCTGTTTCTATTTTTCTCTCTCCTTCTATCTCTCTATCTGTTTGTGTCTTTCCCTCTGTCCACATTTATCTCCTACTATGTTTCCATTAATCTCTATCTCAAATTCTGTATATGTGTGTCTCTTTCGATCTCTCTCTCTGTTTCTTTCTCTATTTGTCTCTCTGTCTCACCCTTACTGTCTCACTCTGTATGTTAGTTTTACTCCCTATGTCTATTTGTCTCTCGGTATGTTTCTCTCCGTTTATATTCATTTTTGACTCAGTACGTTTGTCTCTCAAAGGATGTCTCTCATCCCCTCACTATATGTCTCTCCGGCTATCTGTACCTCGGTCTATTTGTCTGTCTGTCTTGATTTTGATGCTTATTAATCAACTTTTATCAATCATAAATAGCTTGTATTTTTCTTGTTGAAATAGGCAAACGTAGGAAAAGACAAGGGTTTTTGATCAAGCCTATGAGAAGCTTGATTTTAAAAAGTTGTGCCAGATTGAGATTTAAAAGAGATCGTTCTAGGCTGAAATACCATTTTATCAAGATATGTGTTAATGTTTTCTTGAATCAATACTGCTCCAATATCAACATCACTTGCTTTCACAGATAGTTTAAATGACTAAATGATATTTGGAGATGTAAGAACTGGTGCACTTTTAAGCATGGCCTTTAACATAAAATCCTCCTGACTTTTTTCTGCCCAAAGAAAATATATACTGAATTATTCCAGGAATACTATTTCTGTGATTTAGAAGGAAAATGTTGCCAAATCAGCACTCCATAGACTTTAATCGCCTTCATTTTTGGATCTCTTCGGGACCTTTACTGAATTTTATTAAGGACTTTTAATTATTAGGGTTTGTGTCGATAATTCTTGAATAATTTCTGGATTTATTTGCAATACCAAAATTTCTTTCTTTGTCATTTTCCCTTTCTATATTTGGGAAAAAATTATTTGTTAACTTTTACAAAATTTGTCTTCTTTCACTCTTTTCTGTTGTTTAATTTAAGAGCGAAGACTCGCAAAATTTATGAAATGAGAATGTACGCAACTTCATATATTTGAAATAAATTAAACTTTGCTTTAGAAAGACGATGAAGTAGCATTATATGACAACTCATTAGAAAAGTATGTATGTATTGCCAACTAACGGTGAAGGTCGAAAAATGCACAAATGAACAAGACACAAATTTATGAGGATAAACCATTCGGAAAAATGTAAACCTTAACTACAAGATAAAATTCGAAACATAAAGATTGATATTTTATAGAAAATGTATACAAAGTAATATATAAAGTTTATACATAAAGTCTTTAAAACAATAATAAATTTCTTAAAGTCAACGATTTTTCTGATGTTACATCCCTTTTTCAGTTTCTTTGGCACCCCACCTTTAAATTATTCTGTCTCATAGATTGGGAATTTTGACACTTTTTAAGACTTACTCTACCGTAAGTTGACAGTGGCACTTTTTGCATTCCAAACACTGTTAACACCTTTTGCAGGTATGCAAGAATCAGGAATGTGTGTCTGATATGTGATTGCACAATGTCACATCATTTGTGACAAGTTCCAAAGAGAAAGTACCCTTCTCCGGAAGTATTTGAACTTAATATGAAATCTACCTCTTGTTATAAAGTCTTTATATGTTATATGACTTTTAGGGGACAATGTATATTTACCTTTGGGGGACATTGTCCCCGATAGGTTGCATTCGTACACACTGATACATATATACATGCATGCATGCGTGCACGCACGCACGCACACACATACATACATACATACATACATACATACATACATACATACATACATACATACATACATACATACATACATACATACATACATACATACATACATACATACATACATACATACATACATACATTGTTTATTTTATCTTAGCGGATATGCCTTCTTGGTCATATAGTTTTTTCCTGTGTACTTCTTAAAAACCTTTCCACTGTTGTAAAAATAAAAAATAATTGCATGGATATAATTATGTCTTGACAGAAACTCGTCTGTTAGAAAATCGATTGTGATATAGCCAATGTGATGGTTCCCCGGACACCATCGATTTACGTAAGGGAATAGTGTGGGTGGAAAGTCGGGCTCTCTGAAATACGGAATAACATGGTATTTGAGCCGTATATTGTTTTAGCACAATAACAAAGTATTAAACATAGGATAATATTACATAGAGTATATATAATGATTGAACTTCAAGCTTGCGGGTAACGATAATTCTTCTTTGCAGAATTTTGTTTGCTTTTCCAAGGTTTAACTGAAAGAGATGCAATTAATAAGTTTATCAGATACCATTCTTTCTGTTCTCATCTTTTGCTTTTTGTTTCAAGATTTTTTTATGTATTTCGACCTGCGAAATTGAATCAAACGTTTTACTTTTCATGAGAGCCATGATGGCATACGCTTTTGGTAATATTTTGGTAATTCGTTTCAGCCTTAAATGTTTAAGCTAAATTAGATTCCGCAATAAGCGAGTTTAAATTAAATTAAGCGATGAAGGTACGTAATAATAAATTTGGTCGATGGAATTTTATAATGGCGTTTGTACGTTTTCTTTGAAACTTGATACCTTTTATTTCATTCTGATAATTTAGTTTGTTTCCATACATTTCTAATCAACTGAGATTTGTAAATTAAAGATGGGTGAATTAAGTCATGCAACAACTATCATATTCACAGATGTACTTACACTTAACAATATTTCTGCAGACTACAGTAATATCAATATTAGAAACACGAAAATAATGCATAACAGAAGTTAATCGGGACGATATAACCTCACTTAATCCTCATGTTAAATTTGATGGGTTGCACAATAACACCAAACAATGTAACTTCACGTATACTACTATTTTAAATAGCTCTTTTACTACTAAAACCTCAAAACAGAAAATGGAAAATGTTAGAACTGTTTAGTTTCAAAGGGAAATTAAACAGGTCGTGTCTGTCTAGAATCAATGGAAATGGAACAGGGCAGGCCTTCTGGGGTCAACGGAACATGATGGGTCTGTCTAGGATCAAGGGTTTGATAAAGACAAACACAACAAAGCCATCAACATACACATCCATACACAATTGAAAGACAAAATCATTTTTGGTAAATATAATATAAATCTTTAAGATCCGTTGGGTTCCTCTTCAATTTCCTCCAGTATTTATATCATCTTCTTACTTTCTCTATTATTCCTATTACGAGTCTATGCCGTTAAAGTAACATAAAAGAGTGAAAGACGACAAGCTTTGTAAAAGTGAACAAATGTATTTCTCTAGAATACAATGCGAAAATGAGAGAAAAACGTCAATTATTGCGAATTAATTCCCAAAAGTAAAAATGAACTTATGGAGTCACAGGTTTATTCCTCGTTTGTTAGCTGCATGAATACATGTTGTAAGAAAACAACACCAAAAACATAACCCTTTTCCGTTTTATTACAATAAGGTAAAGTTTGTTTTTTGCAACTCGATCAAAGCTGTATTACTGAACATTAATAAATTATCATAAGTTTCTTATTTGAAATTGCATCAGATTCGGTCAACCCATCAGCAATTAATTTCGTTAATATGACAGGATAATCGGGGTATTCATGTTTTCTGTTCATCATTAAGCATGTTGTGCTTCATTTTCCAGTTGTACCAAACAAAAAATGCACACTAGTTCACATGGGGAACGTTCTGAAAGAGAGAATGTTGGACAAAGCGATACAATGTTATATATTCAATTAGAGACCAATTTGTTTTAATAATGTCAAGGTTTTACTTGTAATCTTCAGCACATATTCTGGTAAAGGTACATGATGATAGAATATAAAATAAAGTCGTAGATCCGATAAGAATCTTACAAATATTGCCTATTATGAACAAAAGTTACATTAGTCAATATTGGCGAATCACATCTCCTCAGGTTAGAGTTGTACAATGTTATGATTTATGTACGATATAAACATGACTTTAGTTTAAAGTACATAGCTGGCAAAATGCAAACAATAAGAAAAAACGTTAGCATTGCTTTGTAATATTTCCAAAGAAACAACTTTTTTTCCTAACAGTGTCTCATTTAGCACAAATCGTCAGCGAACACAAAAAGCGTTTGATACTAAATTTGGTAATGTCTCGGCTCATACTTTCTTTGCTACGATAATGTTATCACGTGCAATCAAAGAACGAATAATATAATTCAATAGAAAATGACATGTTTGCTAATTAATAACACTTATATACATATATACTTTTTATCAAGATGGGAACTTTCTGAACAATTGACAGTGGTTGTTCTGAACAAACTGATACTGTCACTTTTTTATGAAATGAAAATGTTATCGCTATAAATATGTGAGAAAATATACTTGGACAAAATTCCATTTAGATCATCAACAAAATAAAAGTCATATTGCTGCCTAGTCGACGAAAACGTTGATGTATTATTATGCAATTTAGGAAACTACACTTTCTTGCAATTACATGCACGAGTAGCTTGTTCCAAATCACTGAAGCTTTGTTAATAACATGCAATATAACTCATAAACTGTTTTACATAACGTTCATAAGAACGTATTCAAGTGAAGTTATATCTGTGTATGAAAACACTTCAGGGAGAAGGAGCTTTTCTCCTCCATTGCACATACCGATAATTTTACTTTCCCAGTTGCAAATAAGTAAACTGAAAGGAATAGTTGCTTGATCCGGTGCGTACGGAGAAAACAGGACTTTCCTGATTCATCAATGATTTATAACACACACACACACACACACACACACACACACACACACACACACACACACACAGTTAATTATTTTAGCACTCAATTTCCCAAAATTTGAATGTTAGAAACTAGAACTACTTTTAAATCTCAAGCCTAACTTGTTTCTTCCTTATCAAGAGCAACTTAAGATTAGATAACTCACTCATTTAGTTTAGAACAACCTAATGAAGCTAGGTTATATGTTTATCACACACCAGAGAGAAGGAGCCTTACTACGTTGAGATCCATTCCATTCGACATCCCTATAATTTTACATTACCTAGCGCGAATAAGTTGATTCAAGGCATGGTTGCTTTGATCCATTGCTTTAGAAGGAAACCAGGCTTCCAAAATTTAGTCAATCGTTTCAGCATCTTACATGCTTGTGCAGAACAGATTTAAATGTATTTTTTTCGCAAACAATACCCCAAATATGACGTTTAGATAATACAAAAAAAGGTAAGATATTTTCAGACAAATCTTGTTTAACAGTCAGTTCATTCTCATGATTTCTAAAAAAAAATGTCTGCATTATTATTCGATATGGATAGCTGTCAATGTGAAAGTTAATTATCTACGTAATGACTTCTATAACACAAGCATTTATTGTCACTGAACTGCGCTTGCTAGACATTATATAAAAATGAAAACACAAAAGAATTAACATTGTGGGGTTGGTGTTCATCAAGATGGTCATACAATTGCTTAACATTCTTATAATTTTAATTATTTTACACATGTTGACAAATTGAAAGAGAAAGGCTACATGACTCAATATTCGCGAATCACAACAACCAGGCGAGAGTTATGCAGCGTTATGTTTTATGTGCGATATAAGCAAGACTATAATTTCAAATGCACAGCTGGCAAAATGCAATGTTAATTGAAGTGAATCATTACTGTACTTTTTGTTTGTTTTAATCCATGAAATTAAGCAATGATAGTAATATTCTTAAAACATTGAGTCTAAAACTTAAATTCCAAGGCAAACTAACACTACTTCGGTTATTTTTCTCTCAAATTACGGTACTTTGTATGCAAAGAGTAAAGAAAGCGTTTGACTAATACTTTAGTTTAATGTCATGTTTGCTGTAATTAATCTTTTTTAAACACACAATTTATTTTTCTTACTGATAATAAACATAAAAGTTTTATGTATATTAATAGTCTTGACCGGTGTTCAAAATGCACATGAATAAGTACTTTTTTGACTTGCAGAGACGCATGCGGATTTAGGTATTATAATTAGAATATTTCCTCCATTATTGACGTCGTAGTGTAGCTGTTACAGAGAATTCATAATAATAATAATAATAATAATAATAATAATAATAATAATAATAATAATAATAATAATAATAATAATAATAATAATAATAAAAATAATAATAATAATAATAATAATAATAATAATAATAATAATAATAATAATAATAATAATGTGTGTGATTATGATTTTAAAATATTTTTTTAAAGTTTCTTGTCATATCTCTACCATGTCTCGTGGTGG
>JAEAOA010002031.1:1287500-1330331 GCA_016746295.1 Potamilus streckersoni | reverse complement strand
AATAATTCTCCCGACGGCGACGATAGACATGTCGCACCGAACAATGTGGATATTTCATCAGTGATCGCGCTTAATTTAACGTGTGATGTAATCGAAGGAAGTTATCAAATTAATATGGAACAATCAAATCAAGCCCGACAAGGTTACATTCTTTATTCATTTGCACCAACAACCCCCCCCCAGGATTTTTAATTGTTGAAAATCCGACTAATCCAGTCTATATGCAATGTCAAAATGATTCGCTAACTAGAATTAATTTTACACTTACCGATCAGTCAAATAATTTAATTGATCTACGTGGTGAAGTATTATCGATTAGTCTGTTTGTGAAAAGCTAACAAATATTTAGTTAAATAATTTGTATTAACCCTGAAATCCTTTCAGCGGGGGGGCGATATGACAACATATTTGCGACGTAGATGGCAGTAATTTTGAGGGTGGTTATGACAACATATTTACGACAAAATCGCTAAGGCTCCATTTGTAAAATGGGGTCTTTATTTTTTTTTTGGTTAAAATATGAGATTTCGTAGGAAGGCTCCACTTGGCATTCTGAGGCTTTAATCGATTTTGTCGCAAAAATTTGTAGGGTTCGCCCTCCCTGCTGCTTAGTATAATGTATTATGACCTACTTTGTAAACAAACCATGTAGACCTACACTCATGTAGTAAACCCTTAAGCGTTTATTTGATTAGATTTGTTTGTGATGAGCAAACCAAACTGTTTCGTCCATTTGAAAATATAGATGATAAAGTTAACGATGTGGACGAGTTCACTGAGTCAGAAAACGAAACTTTCAAAGAAGCAAACGAATGAACGTGATATTCGCAATGTCAACAACAACCGTAAGAGATGCAGTAATTGAAAACACGATTCGGTTCATTGAAACAGTTATTTAGGAGAAATATTCGTGCCTTTTCGCAAATAGAATGGTTCAGACTGTGACTAGTGTCTTAGGTCTATAATACTGTGGCACAGAAAAACATGCTGATGCCGAGGGCTATCGCATATCTTTCAGAAAAGTACATTTTACAGGTCTGTCAAAATACAAATGCGAAAAAAAAGGCAACTGAAGGTTTTGGTAGGAAACTAAGAGCATCAGAGCCAATAAGCTAAGGCAACGAAAAAGTGGAATAAGTATTATTTCTCTGTAATGCAAAAACTATTGGTTATATAAAAATTTCTTTACTTGTTTGTTAAACGCGTTCTTTCGAAAGATAAACATTTATCACGATTTACTCTTTAAACGTAAACTGCTTTAAACCAGAAATTATAAACATGAAAGGTTTTAGCTTATAAATAAAAGTCCTTTTCCAGTCGGGAATCCTATATATATATATATATATATATATATATATATATATATATATATATATATATATATATATATATATATATATATATATATATATATATATATATATAAGAGCGAAGACAACAAGATTTGTAAATTTTAATAAAAAGAATTTATTTCCTTAGAAAACACGGTGAAAAGACAAAAGTGTGAAACAAGGCTTACAATTTAAGAAGAAGATCCAAACATTTGTTCTAAAACTGCGAAAAACGCACAAGTCCTGTGACTAAACAGTTCTAAATTATCGTAGTCTTAATCTCAATTCCGTTCCAATATGGCGGATGACTATGTCAGACGAAGATTAACACAAATGTCAAGAATTTTCACTGTGAATTACAATTTGTATTGTTCTGTTCCAATTTAGAAATATTTTCAGCAGATGTCTTTATACAAAACCAGTTGTGTAGATGAAGTACAGCTATCACCAATAAGAAAACACGTTGTTCTTCATTCGTACAAACAACTCTTTCCAGTAGAGGAAGATGTTTTTGTGACTCTCTTAAGATTTTAAAGTATCACTCTCGATTATGACTATTTCGCAGGTAACTGAGTATTTAAAGCGAACTAATATGTCAGGCCATGTACAAGCACGAACAAATCATGAAGATTGCGAAATCTATCCACAACGCAGTATAGAATGTCAACAAGTATTATTAGTAATGACAGTAATGACAATCATTTACATAGCTATTCTCGACTGTTTACTTAATATGGCAAAACCGTCATCCTAAATATATATATATATATATATATATATATATATATATATATATATATATATATATATATATATATATATACATACATACATACATACATACATACATACATACATACATACATACATACATACATATACTGTCGAGTGTGTGCTCTAAAATAATAACAGAAAAGTGTGAAGACAATAAGTTTTGCAAAATTTAACAAAAAGTTTATTTCACTAGAATACAAAAGTGAAAAATAAGAAAAAAGAACTTACGGTATTGAGAATTAAATCCAAAAATAATCCAAGAATTAAAGACACAAGTCCTAGTAACAAATAGTCCTTACTAAAACTCAATTCAAGTCCCGAAGAGATCCAGAATTGAAGACCATGACGTGTCTGTTGTCGCCTGTGACGTACTGATGTGTCAACAGTCTCTTGTTGAATCACAGAAATATTATTCCAGGTTTCAGTATAAATTTAGTAAATATCTTTATTCAAGATATATATATATATATATATATATATATATATATATATATATATATATATATATATATATATACGTATCTGAATGTATGATTACATCAATAATCCGACAATTCTATCAATGAACTAATAACTGTGAAATTAAATAATTAAATTACATAACACTCTAATATATCAAAAGAATCGTATGAAATAAATACACGAAACATGCATGACTCATAAGCATATGAAACACATTTGCATAAAACCAAACATACGAAATAGAATATTATATGGAAATTAAAATTACCGTTTCTTTTCCACACAACCGTGCATCCTAGCACTATAGCTTGTCTTTTCCTTTTAAGACAACTAGCTATCTTGCATCTCTACGAGGAAAACACTGTTTTCAGGTTTCTCACAGAGCCCCAAATTCTACATCTCGCCAGCAAAAGGGAGCTAAAGAATTCTGAGCTAAACCGCTACCTTAAATTTCCCATTATTTCTAAAGTGTTTGCCTTAATCTTAACTGACTATTCAAAATCTACTGTTTCTAAATTCTACCCAAATAATCATCTCTTTCATTAATTTTGGACAGCTAAGAATATGATGCAATTACCTTTACATTGAAGATCAATCATTTGACATAAAGTCTCCGCCAACCGTTACAATTGGTAATTTTAATACACTCTCTGCTGCTATGCCGTTACGATGGCTGGGTCAATTTCACTGAGGCTTAAACGTAGACCCTTTTATGTTTCAGAGATGAAAGAATAGAAATATCAGAGTGAACGTCTTCAAGACCTTTCTGGATTGAATATGATAAGTTTAATGCACATTTATTCAACTTTAGGATTCAGCACTTCTTCAAGATTCGACACATTACAATTTGTTTGATCCTGCCCAGAATATTGTAGATTGTGTACTTCAAAAGCACATAAATGTTCAACAATCGGAAACATCAAGACCCACCTACAACAATATGATTCAAAATTGTAACAGATATAGAGAAAGAGAAAGACCTACGGGCCCATCAAACTTGTCATTCGAGGTAAACAATTTTTTTTTTACATAACTCGTTATATTTCTCAATCGATTATGACATGACAATAGAATCGCTGTCTTATACTGAATAAATTATTTCTTGTAAGCTGCTATTTTTTTTAAAAAAGATACACACATGCAAAGACTACGATTACATCCAAAGACATGTGTCTGTGTGTGCAAGCCCCCCCCCTCTCTCTCTCTCTCTCTCTCTCTCTCTCTCTCTCTCTCTCTCTCTCTCTCTCTCTCTCTCTCTCTCTCTCTCTCTCTCTCTCTCTCTCTCTCTCTCTTATGAGTAACAAAATAATTGCTAGAAAGGAATAAAGTGAAACAAAGCAAAATACATCTGAGTCCGTATACACAAAACTCACCAGCTTGATCACACACACACACACACACACACACACACACTGTATTTGACTAAGAGTTCTTTTAGCAAAAAGCTTTAATCAACTTATATATATATATATATATATATATATATATATATATATATATATATATATATATATATATATATATATATATATATATATATATATATATATATGGGGTGGTCGCAGCTTATATTTTCCTTTGATTTGTTTGTTGGTTGCAAGGCAAAATGGGCTTTGAGTCTTAGTCGGCGGATGAACTCTTCGGTGTCATTCTTAAGCTTCCCTCTGTCGTATGTTTTTGGACGGGGACAGAAACTCAAACCTTTCGATAAAAGTTTTATTTCTGCATCAGTAAGTTCTAAATTGGAGATGTTGACTACTGTAAAAATATAAGCTGCGACCACCCCACATTTAGAAAGAAAAGTAACTGGACCCCACCAAAAAGTTCAATTCCGAATCTGGAAGCCTTTATCAACTCGATTGAAAACGATACTTCCAGACATATCAACCATACTAACAAATATTTTAATTTGACAAAAGAAGAAACAGATGCCCTGCACTCACTGAAAAGCAGAACAGACATTATAATTAAGCCTGCAGATAAGGGTTCCGCTGTTGTCGTTATGAATAGGGAAGACTATATTAGTGAAGTAAGTAGACAACTAAATGACGCTAGGTTCTACCAAAAACTGGACCATGATCCAACGCTGGAATATGCAAAAATCATCACTAATGTTATTGAC
Source organism: Potamilus streckersoni (assembly GCA_016746295.1). Classification (NCBI taxonomy): domain Eukaryota; kingdom Metazoa; phylum Mollusca; class Bivalvia; order Unionida; family Unionidae; genus Potamilus; species Potamilus streckersoni. Next base: position 1,325,642 of record JAEAOA010002031.1, on the reverse strand, counting down.
GAGGCGTACAAAAGCGGACACATAGACCAGCAAACGAAAAACTACTTAAGCCCAGAAAACCCAAGAGCAAGTAGATTTTATCTTCTACCCAAAATCCACAAACAAGAAAACCCTGGCAGACCTATAATCTCAGGTAACGGGCACTCCACAGAAATGATATCAGAATATTTAGATCATTTTATGAGACCACATGTCCACAAATTATCATCATATCTTCAAGACACGACAGATTATCTCATAAAAAGCAAAGCTAGTGAACCATTACTGCCAGATACATTACTTGCTTCCTTAGACGTCATATCTTTGTACACCAACATACCGCACAACGAAGGGTTACAGGCATGTAGCGAAGCATGGGAAACAAGAACTGTAAACAATCCACCCACACACTTCTTAGTCCAACTCCTGGAGCTTGTCCTAAAACTCAACAACTTTGAATTTAATGAAGAAAACTACCTACAAATCAATGGAACTGCAATGGGTACTAAAATGGCCCCATCGTATGCTAACATTTTCATGGGAAAACTTGAGGGTCAGCTCTTAGCATCGGTTGAGCGTACACCATACCAGTGGGTACGCTTTATCGATGATATAGAAATGAAGTGGCAGTATGGAAGAGAAAGTCTGGATGACTTCATATCAAAGGCAAACAACTTCCATCCTTCAATAAAATTCACGGCAGAAATTTCCAACTCAAACCATGTTTTCCTGGACACAACAACCAGACTGGTGGAAAACAAATTACACACAGACATCTACTCGAAACCAACCGACAAACACCAGTATCTCCTCCCAACCAGCTGTCATCCAAAACACTGCATTAAGAACATTCCATATAGCCAGGCACTGAGGATACCCAGAATTTGCTCCGACGATGAAAGATTCCTAGAAAGGTCTGAAGAGCTGGCTAAACATTTAATTTACCGAGGCTACGACAAAGACCTGATTGCGGAGGCAATCCAAAGGGCCAAACAAACAAACCGTGATGACCTACTCAGATATGGACAGAAAGAAAAGGTTGATAGGATACCATTTATTCTGACCTATCACCCAGACAATCCCAAAGTAGGTAAAATCATCGCAAACCACTGGCTAACCGTGCAATCGTCAGACATACTAAACCTAATACTTCCGAACAAACCTGTAGTAGCTTACCGGAGACCAAAAAACCTAAAGGACATCCTAGTCAGGGCAAAGCTAACGCCAATCGCTAGTCAAAACCAACCTAGTCAATCTGGACCCTGTGGCGATAAAAGATGCAAGACCTGTCAACATATGATAGAGACCAAGACATTCACTAGCACAGTGACTAAAGAAAAACTAAACATACATGGTCCAAACAAAACGTGCAAAACAGAGAATGTGATTTATCTCATCACATGTAAGATCTGTGGACTTCAGTACGTCGGAGAAACTGAAAAGCTACACAAAAGGATAAACCTTCATAGATCTGATTGGATGACAAAAAAGCTGTACAGAAGCCCGGTCGCAGAACACTTCTCCTCCCCTGGCCACACTTTCAGTGATATAATACTTATCGCTATTGCTAACAACCACAGCTGGAGTTCCGAAACCAGGAAGGAAAAGGAATCATACTGGATACGCCGCCTTAGAACATTGAAACCAAGCGGTCTAAACCAAGAAGACTAGAAAATGAAAACTATGCACTAGTAAAATTTAACATTTTCTAAATCTTCTTATTATCCTTCAATTTTTACTATAAGAATAACCGGTATAGAATCAAATATCCTGGATATAATCTGCGTTACATATGTACAAAAAGTAAAAATAGATGTCGCTTTGGCTTGTAGACTTTTAGGGAATTATACAACGTTTTCAGTTTCCGCATCTAGTCTATACAAGCTGGTTGTATTTATAGTTTTAGCACATGTGAAGACAGCCAAGTAGAGGTTTACAAACACAGCGTTTTTGTGTTTATTTGTTTATCGTATATATGTTTTGTATTTGCCTTTGAAAAAGACTCATTAAGAGTCGAAAGCGCTTAGGCTAGTTAGTTACTAGTTTCGTACTGTTCGTCGTCAGTTTATTGCATCTAATTTAATTAATCCCTGACACACGTGATCCCTTGGTGGATCCAGTACGCTTGAAAGGGTTGTTATTCGCCATATGATTTGTATTCTTTATATATATATATATATATATATATATATATATATATATATATATATATATATATATATATATATATATATATATATATATATATATATATATACCTTTATTTCATACATTACACATTATATCCCAAAAGAATAAAAAAAATACTTCAGTTGCCTTAAGCAAGAATTTTGAGCTATACGATAAGAATTGTCTTAAATATTTTGCCTTTGTTACTTACGCATATAAAAATTATAATTTACTAAGTATTGTCTTTATAAATAAATACTTGTTAAAACTATTTTCAGTTGTATTTTTAAGTTGGACCAAATTGTTCTTCGAGTTAAGTCGAATTGTCTTGTTTTCGGTCCAAGTTGGACCGAATTGTTCTTCGAGTTAAGTCGAATTGTCTTGTTTTCGGTCCAAGTTGGGCCGAATTGCCTTTGGGCCGAATTATCCAATGGTCGTTAATAGAATTGAGCAGTAGTCTGCAAACATGGTTGCGCTCTTCCTAGCAAGACTATCTAGTGCTCTTACATCAACTTTGCAATGTTAGTTCTTTTTGATAAGTATTGGAGTAATATTTGCTATTCATTTTGTTTTAGTTTTTTACATACTACATGTCTTTTCGAGAATGGAGATGATGGCGACTCACTGAACACTACTTGTAGGATACTTTTTAAGATTACTCTGTAACGTCTTTTCGAGGACATTAAATCCTTGGATAATATGAAATAGAAAAAGCACAGAAAAATTGAGTTCGACATCAGTGATCTGTGCACTGACTTAAATATTATGTGTGCTTTTTTGGGGAGTTCTGCATACAATGGAAGAATACAATGAAGACTGACATCAACGTCGAGTGTGATTATAGTCGTTCATCTCTTAAATAGCCATTTGCGACTACTTAATGTGTGCGCTCTTGCACACTAATTTTGCGACAAACCACATGTCAAACGCAGTTTTGTCAAGCTTTGCCCAACTTGGAGCAATCTTCATTATCAAAATGTGTTTCCGCATAAGTTTTTCAATAGTATAGATTATAAAGTTTGGTACTAAGCATACATGAGCATCCGAAAAGTGCATGAAAGTCCCTCCCCCAACCTTTGTTTCACCTCTAAACATGTTTTGGCTAACAACCATAAAACTTGATAGCTGACCACTATGTGTTTTCCCACGCACCCATTGAAAAATAAATATGCAGGTGCTTGAGGAGAAGTGTACCAATCTGAGTTAAAATTTCCTATTATTTTGTTATTGTGACCTTAATCAAGTAAGGAGCACATACATACTTGCCAAGTTTTCAAAAACCAGATCTGGGAGATCAGCACAATCTGGAAGATTGCATCCAAATCAGGGAGATTAGCTTAACAATATTTTTGTAAAAAAAAAATTAAACATGAAAGTGCACATCATACCAAAAGTAAGTAAATTAACCATATTAAATAATAGTTCCTCAACTTTATTAATTTTTTTTATAGGGAATATTGCCATGACTTCATAGGGCATGATCACATAGGGAGTTCCTTAGTCTGGTTGGCAGAAAGACCATAGGCTTACTTCACATTCTATTGAATATGCTTGTTTACCAGAAGATATATATATATATATATATATATATATATATATATATATATATATATATATATATATATATATATATATCACTGTTTAAGTGAAATTTATTACAGTAATTGTTGGTCAGGATAGGTCTTTATACAAAGACGTGCAATTAAAGCACTTCAAAACCAATAGACACATCCAAATTAAAATAAGTTTCCATGATAAATTGTATCGTTTTGTTGTTGATGATGAGTAAAGAATCAAGAATTAAGATAAATAAATTGACGACGAATTGCAAACATTATTTTAAAAAATAGTTAAAACATAATAAATTTAAAGGTTTAATTCTTGTAGAAACAGCCATGAAAAGTTTTGCAAGCACAGCGGTTTTTGTTTTATTTGTTTGTCTTGTCTATGTTTTGTATTTGCCTTTGGAAAAGACTCATTAAGAGTTGAAAGTGCTCATTCTAGTTAGATACTAATTTTGCACTGTCCCTTGTCATTTTATTCCATATGTGACTTAAATTATATACCCAGCATCAGTATTGGGTATGCAATTAGTACTGCCTATTCAATGGATTAAGCTTTTATATAGATCATCTTCCTTGGTCACCATGGTGGTTCTGCCAACAAGAGATTTGCCAATGCTTAGTTGTGACATTATACAGGGAATTTTTAATGTTCCCTATATGTTATTGTCACTACACTTCATGCATTTAAATCAGTCTATCAATGCACTGTTGCTGTTGATCTTGCAAACATATTTCTTTTTTTCAGCAGCATATTTTTCTTTAAATTCATTAGTATATATTTCCACATGGTACCAAAATTATATTATTACCAAACAGATTATGAATTATTTCATGCTTGTTCAGTTGACTGCAAACTCTTATACACAACACATTACTCATTCAAATCTTGAGGAGTAAAACAACTTACATATGTGTGATAAATGCATCAGTGTGTGTCACAAATCATGATTTGATTGGTTGTTAGGTCAATAAGAATTTGAGGGATTATGATAGTCATAAACATTCTGTTAATGTTGTTTTAGCTTGAAATACCTATGCTTGGCAGATTTGTGATTTTTGAGTTTTTGTTGGCAAATTGTTAAGTCAGAAGATTGTGGCCAAAATCAAAAGACTACTAGACAATCCAGGGGACTTGGCATGTATGCATATATTATCTTTGTAAGCTACACCTCTAGCTTTGTAATGCACACAACAGAATCCCAAAAACATAGACTGAAATCTTAAGTGAGGGCATGAATTGCAAATTTACCTCTGAAGAAGATGCTGCTATCCCAGCTAGAGGTTGAGAAGACTGGTGGGTGTACCATTCCTGTTTAATGGTGGAATGTTCATTTTATAATCACATGGGGAATAATTGATAATGGTTTTTTTTAATGATAGCATTCACTTTCCATCTTTGTTGCATTATATAATTGCATATTAGCATAGGCCAGAGGTATCAAACTCAAATCATTACAAGGTACACATGAAGACTAGTACATTGGAATAAGGGCTGCCTCACTGAAAAAGAAATTTGCATTGTTAAATTATTTTACAAATTCAGGATGTTGCTGGCTGCAAGAAATAACTCCATAGCAGCATATGGCTCATAGGCGGCATGTTTGAGACCACCTGGCAAAGACAATTCATGACCTGTACAAAGGGTGTATATGTTGTTTGGAAGATTGCTATCATCAATGAATATGACAGTAGGTCATAAGGTCCAGTAAATCATACCTGTAACCCAGGGATTCACAGAATATTTGTTCTAAGCTACTATTCACTAAATTCAGGAAATCCAATGGGATTCAAGGTTTAACCCCATTTTTCAGCACAAGATAGGGTATACATGGCAGCCTGTATAAATGGTGGAGGAAGAACCAGGGAAAACCCTGGAAATAATCACAATTCCCAAAGAGCCACTGGCAAGGTTTCTCATGTATCCACATTGGCTGAGCCTGAGACTTGAACCATGCAGAGATGAGTTGGCAGTGATATTTAACAGTGAGCACTTTAGACCACTCAGCTACTCGGCCCCCTCCCCTTATAATGAAGTACATGATGTAAAATTTTCTACCACTTAATGAAGTGACTATACTGTACTGCTTTATAAAACAGGAACTGTGTTATAATGAATGTCCTTATAATGCAGTATTTACTACCATTTTACTGATAATGTAAGTACTTGTAGTTCAGTTTTACTACACCACACATAAAGTGGAAAAGAAATAAACATTTGTAAACCTATGGCAGCTTTTAAGACAAGACTAGTGTCAAGAAAAGAAGAAAGTCTTGAAGGTAATAGTTTTACATTAAAGTGCCGTATAATGGTGAAACAGTTATGATGAAATACTAAAACTAATTACAGGGTTCTATTCTAAGACCCACCCACCCAATTTTTAGTTCTAGGATAGACCATGTAAGTAAAATGTGACATTTTGTATACTATAAATGACTGTTAAATTACATGGATTTAAGCATCATTTATATCCATTAATCTAGTTACGTTTCTAAATAATCTTCCATATGACCATGTTACTTAGTGTATGAAAGACCTAAGAGACATTCCCAGAAAAATATTTTACTTCATGCATTGAATTCTAACTAGTGGAAGAAAGGTGTAAACACTGAAATTTTATAATACAGGTGTCACTCGATTTATGCCAGTTGGACTTTCTGTCATTCTAGCATCATTTATTATGCAGAAATAACTTTTAATTTATGCAACTGTGCTCATTGTTATTCCATTTCTGGTGTCAAGTTCTGTGACTTGCATGCAGCTGATGTACATGCAGTTACATTACTTTTATTTTAAAACCAATTTCAGCTTGAGCCATAACTTCATGGGTTCAGCCATTGTAGGTATATTAAAAAGCTTGCCAGTAGCTTCTTGTGGGTTGGTTCTTTCTAGGGTTTTCCAGGGTTCTTCTTCTACCATTTATACTGACTACCATGTATAGCTTATCTTGAGCTGAAAAATGGCAATAAACCCTACAACAACAACAACCATAACTTCAGGAATGTATCTGTGGTGTAGATCAAATATCACATGTACAATGAGTTTTGGTCCACTAGTTATCTAAAATTTTAAAAAAATATTTTAAGTAAAGCAGGAAATTTTTTAAGGATGAATATTTAAGAAATAGGAAAAGAAAAAACCAGACAGTTCTCTTTATCACTTTAATTTTGTTTCAGTTCTTCAAGCACAGGCCATCCAAGGTGCCAGCATTCGTTTTGCATCAAAGAAAGTTTCAGGAACCTCAAGAAACAAAAGGTCAAGGACAAAGGGCAAATCAAGAGGATTAAAAGTTCAGCATAATCAGTTTGTTCATGCTGGACAAACTTTAGTTACTCAACTTGGTCTTCGTTATTATCCAGGAGAAAATGTAAGTTGATAAATGCATTTTCTGATAAATGCATTGGTTTTGTTTAAATGTGCCTGATTGCTTATATTTGCCTGATTTCAGCTGTATCCTCAGGCCTGGCCCTAGGGCAAGGTGAACAAGGCATTTGCCTTGATCTCTGTGCTTCTCTACAATGCAGTTTTCTTTGCTGGAGCCTTGTACTCATTGCTTGTTGCCTTGGGCCCAGCATGCAGCCTTGGGCCCCACACATCCTAGGGCTGGACTTGTGTATCCTGTTCCACTGTAATTTAATGTTAATGCAGAGAACTTTCAGAGAATTTTGGCTTGAGTCTAACTCTTGCTTTCATTTTGAATATTTACCTTAAGCCAAAATTGTGCTTAATTAGAGCATTTTAACTTGAGCATAATTTGTGCTTTCATTAGAGAATTTTAACTTGAGTTTAACTTGCTTTCATTAGAGAATTTTAACTTTAGCCTAACTCTTGCTTTCATAAGTTACTTAAGCTGCTGCTAAACAGTATTTGCAAAGTACTGACATAGGTGCAGTAACTGCTGTAGAGTACTGACACAGATGTTGTAACCACAGAGTACTGACACAGGTGCTGAAACTGCAGAATACTTACACAGATGCTGTAACTGCAGAGTACTCATACATTTGCTGTAACTGCATATTATGCACAGAGGTACTGAAACTGAAAAATAAAAGTTTGAAAAAAGAAAAGATTGAATAAACTATATTTGGGATAAGTATGTTTGCCACAGCAATCCCATCTCCCTCTCATCATTTTGACTAGAAAACCAATGCATTTGTTGGACAATTTTGTACAATGTATGTGTTAACAATTGTGTTGTCTTCTTGAAAATTCAGCATATAAATAAATTGGAATTTGCTTTTGTGCATTGCTTGTTGAAGTTGGCACAGTTCAGGATTGCTGGTTTGTGATTTGTACTAATTCATTGATAGTAAATGATGAAACAATGTCATGTTCAGTTTCTTTACTGACACAGTTAGGATTTTAACATGTTTTCAGGGAGTAAACTAAAAACCATTCACACATGTGAACATTGCAGCCCTACTTTTTTTCTCTCTAAAGAGAAGCAAGGAAAGTAATCAGTGATAAGAACTATTAAGAATATCAGGTTTGGTTACACAGAGTGTTTCCCCTTGGAGATAAATTTAAGTTCTAACCAGATAAATATTAAAAATTGTTGAAGAGCAGATGCACACATTTCAATAGAGCAATTAGCAAAATAATACTCCTTAGAAATTAAAATAAATTGAAAGGTATAGTTGAAGAATAAATATAAAATAAAAATCTAAAACTAACACTTTCTAGTAGATCAGAATAAAAATATTACATTCTTGAGACACTTTTTTAACAAAATATTGTAAATGGAGATTATGCCATTTAATTTAATTTAAAAAATTAATTTAAAGCTTACAGCATATTGCTTCTGTCATGATTTCATGGCACATTCAGTCAGAAAAGGCTTGCTGTCAGTTCAAGCTTCATATGAAATGATAGTACTATACTTAATCAGTCTGAGAACATTCACTTCAATAAATTGATGTAATAAAACGAACAAGAACTAGTCATGGTACCAAGACATTTCATGCATTCCAAAAGGCCTAATTACAAGTTTGATGGGGCCCCGAGTGGCAGAGTGGTCAAAAGCAATGACCATTACGGATCACTGCCATCTCACCTGTGTCTTCACGAGGTCGAGTCCAGACTGATGTGGGTAAGTGAGAAAGCATGCCAGTAGCTTCTTGTGGGTCGGTGGTTCTTCCTAGGGTTTTCCAGGGTTCTTCCATCACCATTAATACTGGCCGCCATATATAGCCTATCTTGTGCTGAAAAATGGCTTTAAACCCTACAACAACAACAACAAGTTTGATGATGATGAAAACTTATTCTTGTCTTACAAGTTTTGTGGTGTTCTCAAGATATCACATCATATTTTTAAAAAAATGCATGTTTTTCCAAATTCATTATATACTCTCTTATAAGTTGAGGCAAATTGCAAACAATAAAAGATACTGATTTATGATAGCTTAAAGCCCTTGCAGATCATGGTCTATGTTCTACTGACTAATCGGAACAAACTGCACATACTTAGATCTGCTGGCACATTGTGCAGTCTGGGTCTGTAAAGTTTGCAGATGGTCACAACTTTTAAGTATATACTATACAGTAAGATGTCCAGTTTATTTGATTCATATTTTGAGGCAGGGGTCAAGCTAGACTTCAATTTTAGGGCAAGTGACTTCTCCTTTTGGTCAGAACAGGGCGAAGTGGGAGCTAAACAGGGAGAAGTGAGATCAAAGCAAGAAACTTATATATATATATATATATATATATATATATATATATATATGTGTGTGTGTGTGACTTATTTATGTGCTCTATTTGTCAGTATGCTTTTAACAGTTTTAAGCAATAACTTATTTTCATTTCGAAAAAATGTGTTATATATTTATTATCAACACATTTTGTATATGTATAAAAATTGTATTACTTGTAGTGTATGTGTTTAGATTGAGATACATGCAATGTATTTTGGCCATATGACTTAGAAAGCACAGCAGAAGCTATACACTGTATTTCACTTTAACTTATAGCAGTAACAAGAATAGATTCTTGTAACTGCAAGTTAATAAAAATGCTTAATAAACTACAACATAATTTTTTTATTTTATTTTCTACAAGTTTTGTGTAAAATTGCAGTCAAAAAGATTTCTAGCATTCTTTGAAACAACCCCTAATACATGTACATAGGAATAAATGCACAAGCAACCTCAAACTGTACTCTTTGTCCTGATTTCCTTGATCCCGATAAAACATTACTGTAACTATTCATAGGCAACAGGATAAAGCACTAAAGTCGATATATAACACAACTGGACCCTTCTTTCCCCCAACCAAAACATCCAAGAACACGTATTGCACCATGCAAGTGCATCTGTTTTTAGAAAAAGAGCTTTCTTAATATAACTATTCACTTTCTTGCTTCATTACAAAAATTCAATAATAGGACTGCATATTTATGGTTGTATTATTTGTCTGCCTATGGGTCATAATGATATGCATTGGATAAATAGTATTTGCTTCACTGCTATATATATATATATATATATATATATATATATATATATATATATATATATATATATTATTTTCATGAAAATTAATTACAGTATGTCAGAAAACAACCTTGATCTTGCAACATTGTTTTGAATTCCACAACAGTTTGTCACATGTTTCTGACCTACATTGTTAAATATTTGGCTAAATCTCCTATTACATAATGTTTAAAATTTGTTTCATTTATTATATATTTTCCTGAATCTATTTGCCCAATTAATTAAGAATACAGACAGTTTAATGAAGTGGTATATCCTATACACAGTGATATCTGCCATTACAAGTTCATATAGTTTCAAACTGATTTTATAAAGAAAATACATAAATACAGCCATAAAAATCTCCATTTGTGTTTAAAAAAAGAAATAAATTAAAAAATTCTCTTCATCAATCAACATTTTGAAAGCAAATTACTATTTGCACATTAATTTTTAAATTTCAAAACAGAATTTGGTATATTTTCATCATAGTAGCCTACAGTAGGAACAACTTCATGAAATCAATCAGTGATATTTTGAAAGGGTTAGTGGTCAGTTAGCTATTAAAACTTGCATGTGAGTTTCTTTGTCACTGTAAGCTGATTGGTATCTTCATCAGGTAAATACATTTCACCTTGGATTACAACAGTGCCAGAATTTACTGGCTACAGCGAGGGGGCATCTCAAAAATTATAATCTACGGCCATTTTACATCCAAAAAAATTCAGAGTGCAAAGTTGTTTTTGCTTTCTTAACAGAAGAAGGTGAAGTTTACAATTCTCAGGTGACTTTTTCACCCACTTTGCTTGGTAGCATGACCCCTATGAAGTCTGTAAATTAAAGAGACTGCAATGTAGGAAATGTTTTATGTATTAATGATAGAAACAATATACAGTTACAGATTTGTAAATGAAATGTTGTAATTTAAGTTTGTGAATTTCTTATGACAATTGCTGATTTTTGTTTGCAAATGCTTGTGTTTTTCATTCCCCTCATTTTGGTCATCACCTGAAGATGTATCAACAAATCACTGTGTTGTTTCAGTTTTTAGCTCAACTGGTCATTGACCAAATGAGCTTATGAGATGGTCTGTCTTTCATTGTCCACCATCCATTTGTTAGTACAGTCATCCCAATGTCTTCTTAGTTGTTAATGAAAATGGTGGTGCTCAGTCATACATTATGGCTGCCACAGAAACCATGTTGAAAATTTTGTTACTGCTAATTATTCTGAATGGTTATCATACTAATATGGGGTTTTCACTGTATGCAGTTCCACTCCGACATCAAATATGACTACCAAAGTGCCCTTATTGAAAATCTTGTTACCACTACTACTCCCAACTGGATGGGCAAATCATGGGGTTTTCACTAAAAGATTTCTAATTGGTCCTCAATGAACATGGGTCCAGTTAAACATCAGATATGATTGCCACAGTGGCCACTTAAAAATATTGCTACTCCACATGAATGCATGAATGGATGGTCATATGAATAAAGTGTTTTCACAAAAAGACCTGTTATGATGTCTTGATGGTACTAAATGAAATTTGTGCCATGTAATCCATATTGAAAATCTTGTTGCTTCTCCTAGTTAAAAAATCATATTAACTTTTGGTTATCACCAGTAGACTTGTCACATCTAGTTGGTCCTGAGTGAAAATGGTTGTGCTTGGATATCCAGTTATCACCAGTAGACTTGTCACATCTAGTTGGTCCTGAGTGAAAATGGTTGTGCTTGGATATCCAGTTATCACCAGTAGACTTGTCACATCTAGTTGGTCCTGAGTGAAAATGGTTGTGCTTGGATATCCAGTTATCACCAGTAGACTTGTCACATCTAGTTGGTCCTGAGTGAAAATGGTTGTGCTTGGATATCCAGTTATCACCAGTAGACTTGTCACATCTAGTTGGTCCTGAGTGAAAATGGTTGTGCTTGGATATCCAGTTATCACCAGTAGACTTGTCACATCTAGTTGGTCCTGAGTGAAAATGGTTGTGCTTGGATATCCAGTTATCACCAGTAGACTTGTCACATCTAATTGGTCCTGAGTGAAAATGGTTGTGCTTGGATATCCAGTTATCACCAGTAGACTTGTCACATCTAGTTAGTCCTGAGTGAAAGTGGTTGTGCTTGGATATCCAGTATGAGCAACACAGTGGCCATCTTTAAAAAAAAATGTTATCTCTACAGTTGCTGAAACAAAACTATTAAAAGCCTTGGATGAGTTTGAATATAGCAAGAAACTGTACATTTTGATTGTTTCAGGCTCTAGATATGCAGTGTATTTGCCTTTTTAATGTAGATGATTTAGTTAAACATACTTTTAACTTGTGCAAAAGAATTCTGTTTTAAGCACCTAGTCTAAAGTTGTTAGCATATTGATTTTGCTAAAAGCACAGTCCATGTTGTATGATGGTGTGTTCGATCAGTATAGATTATGCTATTAGTTCTAGTTCTACATGTTCTATGCATGTTGGAATTTAGTACATGTACATGATTTCTATGACAACACTGAAATAGAGTCATATAATAAAACATGCTAAATTAAGCTTGGTCACTAAACCAATAGCACATTCAAAAAGACATGACTTACATATTGAAAATGAAAACTCGGTCTCATGTTTTCTGTTTTGTGTATTCAAAAAATACTACATAGAACTTTTTAAGAAACACAGTTTTGAACTAGGGTAGTACAGTACTCAGTTTATTAGATTCTTGTCATGAGATCAGACATTATCTTTATCTTTGGAAAAAAATTATGAAGCTATAGTCATAGAGAGTTCAGCAGATAGCTTAAATTGAATTCGCTTTTATAATGTTGCATAAACAATCTTAGAAAATGGGTGACAGTTGTGTAAGCCAGGTTTGAGATATCAGGCCCACCTGGGAATATTAACAAAACTTTTGTGGCTTTGGTCTGCATTGGGTAACCATCAGCAAGAGGGAGTATATTCTTGCTTTGGTTTCCAAGGAGGGAGTTTATTCTCGTTCCCTGCTCTCATTTTCTAGGAGGACGTCAGATTATATGTACATTATTTTTCTTCCTGATCAGACTTTATATATTCAGAAATTACATCAAGATGCAGCATATACTGGTATGTGATTTTGCATTATTACTCTTGGGTCACTGGGAAAATATGGAGATTTGCAGCTATGAACTATTACAATTGCTTTATTTATGTTTTTTAAATCTTTCATTTTAGGTCGGAATAAAAGATGACAACACACTGTATGCTCTGCGTGATGGAAAAATGTTGTTCTCTGCAGAGAAGCTTTCCCCATATCCAGACAGTCCCCTGTATGAGCGTGTGAAGAAAGGTGTTGTCATTTACAAAAGATTTATGCATATATACCCAACACCACTACATGGAAAATTCAGACTAGTGACAGAAGTATAGTTGTGTGTGAGTCAGCCTTGGCATATTGTGTAGACATTTTTGTAAATAAATAATGTATGCATTAGCACTGCCTCTCATTGTTTATTGCTAAGATTACTTGTAATAAATTAGAGCATCAAGTACTGGGTAATAAAGATACATGTTTTAAGACTTTAGCCTTAAATTAGGTAACAGAATGACATGAAACCAACAATTTTAGTAAAATCAACAAGTTATTTATTTCTCTATGATGCAAAGTGACAATTAAAGAGACATTATTTGTGAAATAAATCACAAGTAATCCTACATGTGTTATCACAATTCCAAAAGTATTGAATGTTCTGAATCAATTAAATAGTCTTAATAACTTGATGTATCTATCCAGAGTTTGTTTGAATGAGTTCACACAAATTTTGACATAATTTGTTAATCTGGGGGGTGGAGTGATCTTGTGAGAAATCTTCCCGAGACTTGGGGTAAATGTAAAAGTGTATGAAGGATGACTTGATTTAATTTTTGCATCATTTCGTCTGACAACCCTGAGATCACTTTCCCTCTAATTCATTGTATGAGATCGTTGGTAGCTGCTCTTCTGACATACAGGTGATGTGGACTGCCCATCTCAACTATGATTTCATAAGCAGAGCGTGGATGCCTGGAATGCCTGTTCATGTGAATACTCCAGTCTCTAGGACCTTGTCCTGCCATCTTATCCATAAAAATTTCCTCAGGCAGCCCATATGAAAATGGTTCAGCTTTTTGGCATGGTATCTGTACTGTCCAGGTATCACAAGCATACAGCAGGTTTGGCAATACAATGTCATTGTATACCTTAAGTTTGTTGACTGATACCTCTGCACTTTCATGCATTTGGTCTGTCAGAGGCCAAACATGCTTGACCAATTGTGGCCTTGGTTTCAAGAGGACAATTTGGTCATTTAATGTGATGGTAGACTCTACACAAGGCTTTCCTGGTTCGGGTTGGTTCATCATATCTGTCTTCTTGATACTGATTGTGAAACCAAAATTGTCACAAGCTGAATAGAAATGGTCTATGCTGTGTAGCATATCAGACTTAGATTTGGCATACAGGGTATAGCTATTAACATTATTTATCCATACTGCCCAATTTAATTGATTTTGTCAAAATGTCACAGTGCTTTATATGTTTATTGTATCATCACAATTGAACTTAAGGCTTAGTTTTTGAAACTGTTTAGTAGTTTGGATTCAGAAAAGTCGTATTTAGTTTTGTATACTTTTCATCTCATTAAATTCATTTACTAAAACAAAATACATAATCGAAGTTGTGATATTAAGAATTGTCAGAACGAGTTGCTGATAATTTTTTAGTTCACTACTTGTTAGTTTTAAAGTTGAGTACACAATTTATTTATATCCAATTTGTTATATTTATTTAGAATAACTGCATAGTTTATAGTATTCTTTACTGCATAGTTAATTGATTATATACTTTTTGGTCTGTGGGTAGGATGGCAAAACCATGACTATTTCATTAGGACTACTTTGAGGGGTTGTGGCTTTAGGACAGTGCCTCTGATGGCCTAGGATTTTTAGAGTTAAAATTATATGGTGGATGTAAATCTTAAAATTTGTATAAAAATTCCACTTTTTCCTCAAAAAAATTCTTTAAAACCATGTTATTTTGCAAACATATTAGTACTGTGTTGCTTTGATCCCACACATATTCCTTGTTATAGAAGAAAAGCTCTAAAATTATGGTTCAGCCCTAAGCTCTTGTTGACATGGCCTTTTATATAGTTTTATCATGCATGCTGTAATTATCTATCCACATCAGCAGGTCCGTTGCACGTTGCATTTTCATTTTGCCTTGAAAGCAAAATGGTTCTGTATATGAATGGAACACAAACAAAACCTGCAGTCCTTGGGACAGCTGAGTTTTCCCCTCCAAGTTGTTTTACTCCTTTTAAGACAATCCTTTGCTAATAGCATACAGCTAATTAGATATACTACTTAATAACAGGTTGTACACATTTGCGCTTTGACACATTTTGCTAAAAACAAGTGCCCCTGTATAAAAAATGAGTGCACAAATTTATGCAGAGTAGCAGAGTAAATTATATATATATATATATATATATATATATATATATATATATATATATATATATAGATATATAGTGTATATAGATGCAATAAACTGACGACGAACAGTACGAAACTAGTAACTAACTAGCCTAAGCGCTTTCTACTCTTAATGAGTCTTTTTCAAAGGCTCATTAAGAGTCGAAAGCGCTTAGGCTAGTTAGTTACTAGTTTCGTACTGTTCGTCGTCAGTTTATTGCATCTATTTTAATTAATCCCTGACAAACGTGATCCCTTGGTGGATCCAGTACGCTTGAGAGGGTTGTTATTCGCCATATGATTTGTATTCTTTATATATATATATATATATATATATATATATATATATATATATATATATATCGGGTCAAGATAGACTTAAATTTGAGGGAAAAGTGACTTCTTCTGTTCAAAACAGGGAGAAGTGGGAGCTAAATAGGGTTAAGTGAGACCAAAGCAAGAAATGTAATATATATATATATATATATATATATATATATATATATATATATATATATATATATATATATATATATTTGCATTATCTTATTTATGTGCTCCATTTCTCAGTATGCTTTTAACAGTTTTAAGCAATGCCTTATTTTCAAGTTGAAAATATGGGTTATATGTATATTATCAACCCATTTTGTACATGTTTAAAAATTATTCATACCCATTCTATTCATACTTGTAGTATATGAATGTTTGGATTGAGAGACAGGCAAATTGGCCATATGAGGTAAAAAGCACAGCAGTAGCTATACATTGTAATTAATTTTAACTGAAAGCAGAAACAAGATTAGAGTCTTGTAATTGCAAGTTGGTAAAAGTGCTTAATAAACAACCACTTAATTATTTTTATTTTATTTTTGGCAAATTTTGTGTAATATTGCAGTCAAAAAAGATTTATAGCATTCTTTGAAACAACCCCTAATACATGTACATAGGAATAAATGCACAATCGACTTCTAAGCATACTCTTCATCCTGATTTCTTTGTTCCCGATGAATCGAATGAAGTCAATATTTATCAACGCTGTAGTTTTGCCTCGTCTGACAACAGATTAAAGACAAAATCAGTGTTATGCTTGTAATTTCTGAGAAGATAAATCATTTTCCTATCAACCTAATAAAAGTATGGGTCATGTAAGTTTGCTAGGCCTGATAGTAGGCGAGTACCCGATGCCGACACCAAATGGTGTCGGCGAATTCCAGCTTATTGATAGGGAATGGACTCTGACCCTACACCACAACATAAAAAACAAATATCAAAACTTGGGGTGTCAAGAGTCAGAGGAAATCTCGTACTAGAGTAAGGCTCGTATGGGCTAATAGTCACGTTTTTCTTTCGCGTTCTGACCGGGCTAACCGTTTTACCCCCAATATGCTGACAGTCGTTTCAACGGTACCTACAGGCTTCCAACACAACTCCCCACCCGGCTTTCAAAAATTCTCACCTGGGTGGAATAGCAGTAAAAAGACCGCTCCGGTAGCCTAGTGGTTAGAGCGTAAGCCTCGGATGCGTTAGGGCGCGGTTTTCGAACCCCGGCCAAGTCATACCAAAGACTTATAGGTAGTAGCTGCCTCGCTAGGCGCAAAGCATTAAGAAGCTAGTGTTAGGACTCTTTGGCCTGGTGTCAGGATAATGTGACTGGGTGGGACATCATGCTACATGTCTGCAGCATGGTGCCCCAATGCTAGACTTCACTATAAGCTGTCGTACTGGAGAAGTCATAGCGATATGGCTGGAAACAAAATGTTAAACTACGTTAAAAATGTATATCACACACACACACACACACACACAGAGTAAAGAGAGACTAGAACCTCACTTTACTTATTTTAATTTTATTTATATTACAACGGTTACAATTTGTCATATCATATTTAATATATTAACCTATCTCTAATTGTAAACTTTATGCTGGTTGATTTTCCTTTGTGATTCCTTGCAATATATATATATATATATATATATATATATATATATATATATATATATATATATATATATATATATATATATATATGTGTGTGTGTGTGTGTGTGTGTGTGTGTGTGTGTGTGTGTGATGGTCTTCATACACCTGAATATCGCATAATCATTGTCGCTATGTACGTGTCTTTATCATCACTCCAACGTATGTTTTAAAGTCCAGAAAAAAACAAAACAGATCTATGATAGCATCTCGTCCGGAGTTTCCATACCTACGGCATTCTCTTATTGTCACGTGCGAATTTCTTCTGCCATGATATATTTCAAGAATATTCCATTATTGCATTATTTATACTAATGTACAAGAAGACGCGTTAATAGGCTCAGCATAATATTTATGTTAAATGGCCTACACAGGGAAAATAGTATGGCGATTTGAATCGACGTGAACTGTACGGTATTATGTTCTAGTTTATGGCGGTAAAAGGGTTACACTACACAAAAGCCCTTTGCAATCACGGGAGTAAGACATGATTTACGTGCTTTGGTTTTGTTGATGTAAGTTGATCAAGTCTGTGCAGTAGCTAAGTCACTGTATTATGTTTACCAGAGGAATGATTCAATTATATGAGATATCTACAGGTTTGTAAAGAACAATAAAGTTACAAATAGTGCTACACAGCTATGTATGGGTTGCTGATCATGGCACGCTTTTGGAGTAGCGACGCTAGAAATATTTCTAATGGTAATAAAGGACATTTTCAACATAAACAAGTCACAACAGTCGCCAAACATTGAGTTCGACTTTGTTTGAAAACTCTATTATGTTGTGTTTTCTATTGGTGTCTGTGTGTGTGTGTGTGTGTGTGTGTGTGTGTGTGTGTGTGTGTGTGTGGTCTTATATTAATAATTCCCGCATGATTCATTCGATAAGGTATTATAGTGGAGTTTTATTTTTTAAGAAAAAGTTGCGAAAAAGATTTCTGATCAATTTCTAAGGTACATGAACATTTTTAAGATAGTTTCCATCAAAAATTAATTTATCAGATTATACGACCTGTACTGTATTTTGAAAACATCGCATGATTTTGCCAATAATAAACGAAAATGCCATTAAAAACCAACCACATTAACAACTGTATATATCGTCCCAATTCCACGGAATGATAGAACCAATAGTGTCTTTAAAGCGACGTTAAAATCTAATGAACCAGATGTATCTATCACATTATTTATTCGGCACAAAATAGCAAGCGATCCGTTTAGAGTGCTTTTGAAAACCAACCAATTATATATATATATATATATATATATATATATATATATATATATATATATATATATATATATATATATATATATATATATATATATATCCTAATGAATGTAGATATGGTACGTTCCTGGAACTAACAATGTTTCTAATATAAAAGTTGGCAAAAGCTGTTAAAGCTCTGTGTTCTGAGAGGAAAGGGATACTACTAACGGAAGCTAGTGATAAAAATTATGGGATGTACTGCACAAATCAGCTGATTTCTTTTATATTCTTCTGCCCTTGCAACTGAAATTACCAATTTTCTCAGCACGAGTCTTCACTTTTTGGAAAGTGAATCAGTGATTTTAGCATAAAAGCTTTAGAGCACTCCCTCTGTCAACTCCTTCACCAAACCCGTTTCTCATGCAACAAATTCTAAGGTTCTTCCCCAGTTAATTCATCGGCAGCAAAGCACATATTTACCGATATGACTGCTCTTCCCGTCTGCTGCTATGTTGCCACACAGTGACTAAGGTGCGAAACATTTGTAGAACTTATCAGAATGTGTAAAAAGGTCAGCACCTACTCCTTTTATGAGATACAAATCTGCACTAATCTAGCGCCACAAAATTTCAACGACAGGATCAAACATTAGCGGGAAAAAGAATTAGTTAAATGAATCCAGGTCAGAGGACCGATTGATTTGGTTTTACAGCTAAACCAATTGTTATCTCAGCCAGTAATCAAGGGTACATTTATTTTTCTGCAAACTGAGATGGAACTGTTTACCTGTTTAATAGTCAGTCAGATTAACGCTTTCAAACTGCTCGGTTCTCCATCCAGAAAAGGAACACATTCTCACGTGATTACTTGGTACCAGATGCGGAGCTTGGTTACAGATATTTATGGTAGGATATTTTATTCATTTTTCTCTTGAAATGAGAGGAAGACAAATTAGACAAATTATACAAATGAGAAAAATGAGACAAGTAAGAAACGTTAGACAAATAAGAAAAATGAGACAAATTATACAAATAAGACAAATGAGACAAATTATTAAAATAAGACAAATAAAACAAAATAAGAAATGATACAAATAAGAAAAATGAAACAAATAAATGTAGTAAATGAACTTTTAAAAATAGAAGATATCGCTTAGTAAAAGAAATGTCATATATAACAGTTAATTTTTCTTAATACTTGTATCTAGAAAATGAAAAATCGAGCTATAAGCTATTCTAATTTCTTTTCTGTTTTAAAATCATAAAGATTTCGTTGCAGTTCACAGTTTTATATCGTTTACACAGTTAACTCTTAGGGCAAGGATAGAAAAACACGAATATTATGAGCTTAATGTTACAGATTGCTTTCCTTCATAATAAAAATGCAAAGCAAGATTGCCCTTAAAATTTATTATAATTCTATCGTTCATCTTTTTAAAATGTAATTTGATTCTGTCGTAATTCCTTTAAAATTTGTTATAATCCCGTCGTTCTTTCAAAATATATTACAATCTTGCCGTTCATTCTTTTAAAATGCATTTTAATCCTGTCGTACATTCCTTTAAAATATATTATAATCCTGCCGTTTATTTTTAATACAGCATATACTTCAAGGCGTGAACTTGATTGAAAAAATCCTGTCAGAAATAAATAATATATCCCTACCGATGTTTGTACGTTAATAAAATTTAAAGTCAATATTCATTGAAATTAAAGAAAAAAATCACGCGAACGTCTTAGCATTGAAAATGCATTTTTTAGATTTTGCACCTTAAATCCAATTAAATATGTATATTTCCTCATGACCAATAATAATAATAATAATAATAATAATAATAATAATAATAATAATAATAATAATAATAATAATAATAATAATAAATCAAGATATTCAGTTGCTCTCTCTCTCTCTCTCTCTCTCTCTCTCTCTCTCTCTCTCTCTCTCTCTCTCTCTCTCTCTCTCTCTCTCTCTCTCTCCAAACTTCTTCGCTATGAAACTTGACAACTGACAGCCTTTACCATTAAGAAAAAAAATCTACTTCCAATTTATAATTTCATAATTTGAAAAGTGCACAATGTTTAATCAAACGCATTTCTTCCGATGAAGTCCACGTTTGAAGTAGATATGGCAAATTACGGTTCATGTCAGTAGGCTTGATCCAGCAAGGGATCGCGTGTGTCTGGGATTGATTAAATATATTTTTAAAAAGCGACAACCAGCAGTACAGAAGTATTACATCATTGAACTACCATGGACACAGGTCAGCATATAAAAATGATAGTTTGAACAGGATGTATATTTTACACTCTTACTTTCCTATTAAATCAGTAATTTTAATTGCAATACATCCAAATTTTCATCGCTGAATTACA
The DNA here is from genome assembly GCA_016746295.1 of Potamilus streckersoni. Lineage (NCBI taxonomy): Eukaryota > Metazoa > Mollusca > Bivalvia > Unionida > Unionidae > Potamilus > Potamilus streckersoni. The sequence continues at coordinate 1,304,411 of JAEAOA010002031.1, read as the reverse complement.
CGTATAACAGGGAGAAAAGCCAACAATTCTTCCCACAGATCTACTACACATGTGTGATTGGAAAAGTAGAAAATAATTTTGTCATAGAATTAATTGTACACGTGTAAGTGGAACAGTAGAAAGTAATTTTGTCATAGAACTACCTCTACATATCTTCTGCTCAACATTAATCTGATAATTGAAGTAAATATGTTTCTGTCTTGTTATATTATTACAAATGTAGATTGTTCTCATGCTGACTAACGCAGGGTATTGAAAAGGTTATGTAAGCCGCAATATGCAACACAAGAACAACGCCCGTGTTTCATTTCAATAACCGAAACGCTTGCCCTATTAAAATAATGTTTCTTTCTTCACTTTCCTTAAGAGTGTTTCGTGCTATTTATATTTTCTTGAAGTACCAACAAAAACTCTTTATCCACAGATGTGCATTAAAAAAAAATAGCTGTATTAATAAACAAGTGTCAGTGAAGTACCATTTCTAACATGAAAACAAGAGAGGCAAGACAATTTCCAGCCATCATTCCCATGATACTGTCTATGCATGATCATAGACCACACCAATACCGTGTATCTTATGAATGACTGTTATATGTCGGATAGTAATTTTAATGGTATGTCATTTTTAACATTCAAAAGAAGTTTTGTTTAAGGAAATTGTACCATGGAGAAAAGATTTTTGATTCCCACCTCCCATTTGAGGACCATTTTCTACTGAAATGTTTGGGTGTTTATGTATTTATATATTTTTCTCATTTCTGCTAATCGTCGTCATTGTCAAATCATCTGGCAACATTCATTAGTAATGTACATAATATTCCACACTTTGAGTGTTCTTTTCTTAAACTCATTTCTCAAAACGTAGCTACAAGGTAGCTTTTTGTCACGTATTATGCTAGACATCAGTTTATCTTACATACAGAGAGGTGTTGGCACAACGAAGAGAATGATCACCTTCCTATGAATCAAAGAACCAAACACTGTTAAGGAAGTCGTTGTTGACGAGCCCTTTCTTCAAATCGATCGTTAGATGTGCCCTATGAAATTTATTGCCTTCCTTTCCGTATATGCACACACGCACGCACGCACGCATACACGCACATCTAGAAGTATTAGATATACTAAACCATCACACATTTCTTTAAATGTGTAGTTTAGGATTATTCAGTGTTCAAATTTGCGAGATAAATTAGATTTCAATCCACCTATTAATTTTAATATATTATTCCCGGGAGACTGAACTCATAAAGAAAATTTCTGATCAAGTTTACGTACATATGTTAAATTGATTTTTACCTGTGTGGCAAGGTATTATTACATGTAGATAAATGTACGAATATCGAATATTCTTTTCATGCCAGACAGCAGGTTAAGTATGGTGCACTATCGGACATTGCATCAAATCATAATAAGATATATCATCGCAATATAATGATATCTTAGCACGAACATACAGTGCGTACAAGATACGCGTTCACACTTCAAAGTTTTCTTTGTTGCTTTTTAAATGATCTAAATGGGACCTCATCGCTTCTTTTTAAAAGCTAGGTATGGATAGCTCGTCCTAGTGACGAAAAAAGACATTTTATAAACACGATTATAATCTTCAATGTTGTATGCGAGTATCCAATGCATATGGTTTATAGCATTATTGTGTTTGCTGTTATTATCTTTTTTTTAGTTTATTTTTCCCAGATAATATGGATTACGTTATAATATTTTAAGAAAAAATATCAATGGATTGTTTTAGCCATTGCTGTGGTCAGCTCAATTGAGTAATGTTCTTATCGTCAAGTCCAATTTTTCGATGGAACAACTCTCCGATAGAAAGAGAGAAAGAAATCATTCTTGGCACCCTTTTAGCGGTCGCTGTCATTCATGCGATGTGGATATTACATCGCTAGTGTACTGAGTACTGAGAAGTAGATGGTTCAAACTGGAAAAATACAGTCGAAACTGAAGTCTGCAAAGTAGCAATTCTGACTAGGCGGTCGAGAGCGGAATATATATATATATATATATATATATATATATATATATATATATATATATATATATATATATATATATATATATATATATATATATATATATATATATATATATATATATTCCTACACTGATAGACGTATGCTTTGCCATTGGTATGTTATGGCTTATAACACCTAGCTTCAATTTTTGTGTTCTTAAAGATCGGAAAACCGATCGCAATTCCGAAAAAAAACCCAACATATTTTGCATTCCGCTTCCTATAATAATTTGTCTATTCAAAAATTGACTCCGTATTAATTGTTCTCATTATGCCTGTGACGCAATCAGCTAGGAATGTTGCTGACGAAACTATCTTTACTTATGTATGTACTGTAGTGTTATATTTCTTTACTAGAATATACAAGAACCACAGTAATATATTTTTGTTGTAATATACAAATGCTGTAATACATAAGAACAACAGTAATTCTTTGTTTATTATATACAATTTGGGTTACAATAATACAATTATAACAATCCAAGCCTTTATTATGACAATTATCATCTTTATTTAAATAATACAAATATTAATTACAATATCAAAAATTGCTTTTTATAAAAAAAAATTCCTCAAAAATTTAATCGTGACATAATCATGAATACGTAACTAATTTTACGTAACGCACATTCGGAACCTGTGCGTCTGGACTTTTACTTATGGTACATGCGAACAACTTTTTGCCGGTATTAAAACCAATGTCTGTAAAGAAATTACCCAAAAAAATCACATTAAATGAGCGGAAATAAGAACAATCAAGCACAAAGTGTAACAAACGAGGAGATCAACGCAAAGATTACCGATATGTTCACATATTACAACACACCAAAAAAAAAAAAAGTTTAAAAATATAAATGCTCAATTGTTCAGATACTTCGTTAGGGCTTTTTACTACATTTTACGTTAAAACTGGAGAATCTGATTTTCACAAGTTTCCAATAAGCTTTCATTACCTTCTGTTATTTTACGAAGGAAAGTAGTCACAATATGATTTTAAATTGTCAGATTACATCCCTCAGGCACATTTAACGACGGCGTTTCCACCTTGCTGGAGCATTATGGATCTTACGATCTTGCCGCCTAAAAATGTTTACACGGTTTCCCCAGAAGAAAAAAAAGGAGAATTGGTACACGTCTTTTTACGCGGGTCACCAAGAATAGTGTAGTCTGGCTTCTTAATCAGATACTAATTTATTTACGCTTAATATATTCATAACATAGGCAAATAAGATTTCCGAAGTTTTCGTTTGTGGCAAAACTTTATTGTATGAACTTTCAGTATGAGCTAAGATACAATAGTTTAATAATCTATTACAGTTGTCTGATTTTGTCCAGTGTTTTTCGTTGAATACAGTCGACATGTACACTTAGGGCTCTTTACAGACATCGTAATTTATTATCTGATTTCGCTATATCCTATATATCTTTGGGAGCATTGCGATATAATGTATTATCAAAATTTGTAATAAGATAATGGGTTCGGAATATAAGGTAATATTAAAATTTGTAATAAGGTAATGGGTTTAGGATATAATGTAATATTATAATTTGTAATAAGGTAATGGGTTTAGGATATAATGTAATATTAAAATTTGTAATAAGGTAATGGGTTTATGATATATTGTAATGTTAAAATTTGTAATAATGTAATGGGTTTATGATATAATGTAATGTTAAAATTTGTAATAAGGTAATGGGTTTGGGATATAACTAATATTAAAATTTTGTAATAAGGTAATAGCTTTGAGACATTGTGTGTGTGTGATTTAAATTTTTAACGTAGCTTTAAAAATTTTTTTAGTCATATCGCTACGATGTCTGCAGTGTGGCAGTTTATAGTGATGTCAAGCACTGGGGCGTATTGCCGCAGACATGTAGCATGATGCCCCACCCAGTCACATTATCCTGACACCAGGTCGACCAGTCCTAACACTAACCTCTTAATGCTTTGCGCCAAGCGAGGCAGCTGTTAGTACCATTTTTTTTTTTTTTTTGTCTTTGGTATGACTCGGATTGGGATCGAACAAATAGCCACTGGAGCGGTGGGACTTATGTAACATTTAAAAAAAAATTAATAGCCTTTCTTCAACAACAAAATAAATCATGCTTCCATTTGCTTCAAGAAATAACATTTCAATTAATATTCATATTCAGATAAATACCACAATAAATTAAAAGGAATCAATATTATTTACATTACTGTGAAACAAAGTGAATATTCATTTTTTTCAAAAAGTTGAATTTGAGGTTTTTCGAGAATTAAATGAGACATTAGTAAGAATAACATTTCAAACTTGTCTAGTCACATACGAATAAAGTGCTGCAGATACACGGTGTAGACTATACGAAATTGCAACACTTTTATTTAAATCATTCTAAATGTCAATTTTCGATGCTGCTAAATTTAGTCAGACAACTATCATTGTGTGATATACCCTCTTTTATATCTCTATTCTTGAAAACTGCATTGAAATTACTTTTATTTGTGTCACAACAGTTCGTAGTATTGCATCTTTTATCTCTTCTATGACATCGGTGAAGCTCATGAATATTAATTAGACTGATACAAACTATCTCTTTAAAATTATCAAGCTAAATAGCTCCAAAAGTTTTGATTTTAGAACCCGATTTGAATGTTATTTGTACACTTGTTTATGACCAACTGTAGTCTTTATATTTATTATGCTACTTTTAAACTGTCACTTTATTGTAAGAGGAAAATCGTATGTATTTTGGTCCACTTTTAATAGTATATTGATTATATTTTCATGTGAGGACACCAGATAGCAGCAAATTAAATCGGTAAAATCATACTGGAAAGGTTTTACAGGCAGTTCTGGCGTTTAAAAATTCTAAACCAAACCCGTAATATCATATAGATTCAAATTTGATTACTCTCTCTAGATGTTCTCTATATTTTGAGTAGAGGATTAAAAAAAGGTGACGAGAAATTTTACTCGTGCGATACCTAAGGCGAAAATTTGCATCGAACCACTCTTCAGTTTATAAAATAACTTTAGTCTGTTTAAATGCCGAATATAATAAAGATTATTCAAAACGTACATAAGTTTCGTGTAAAATTAAGATTCGTTTATTATAAGGCAGAAAACAGATGGGCAATGTGGACAATCTGTTTGTAACAGAAGACCACTCCTTCAAAGAAAGACATCAAGATCAAATATTAGATATAATAGATGACATTATCAAAAGATTCAACACTCGTCCATTGCCAGCAACCATCATGAAGGGATACTTTCCTAAGTAAATGAGGCAATTTTTTGAGTCAAATAGAGTCAAACATTTTGATCATAATTTATACTACAATTTACAAAATTAAAGAAAAGATAAAGATAAAGACTAAATGCATAATTACTGGCACGTATGAATTAAACAACTACCAGCTGTTCGACCACACACGCGAAAACTAAAGCCAACTTGGCTGCCTTTGTAAGTCTGAGAGAGAGAGAGAGAGAGAGAGAGAGAGAGAGAGAGAGAGAGAGAGAGAGAGAGAGAGAGAGAGAGAGAGAGAGAGAGAGAGAGAGTATCGATGCACTATTCCCCTTCAGACAAAATATGTAATTCTGGTGGGCGTACATAAGAGACTATATTAAATAAGATTCATGATAGATATTACTTTTATTTACAAAACTTTAAATTATAACATTTTACTAAAATAAATATCGAAAATGGAAAATGAAAACGGAATGTTGGTACATGTTTTCAGTGCTTAATTGACTATTGAAACAAGCTGATTGCTCATTAACGCCAGTTATTGATTCGAATATAGATTTTAAAACAATGGAAATTGTAAGATTATATTAAAGATAGCTGGCGGGCAGAGAACACATAGCAAAATCGATCGCATTGCACATGCACAAACGGATTTTTGCAATTGATAGAGGTAATGCTGATAATTAAATGTTGGTGCCAATGGCTTATTATGTTTGGTTTCCTTGTCTGAAGTTTGACTTTACCGATACTGCTGCATCCTTTACCTTTTGCGTTCTGTTGTAAAAAAAAAGAAAGAAACAGAAGGTATCGTCTTTTCTTGTGTCAACTAAAAACGGCGAGAAACAAGATTTGTCGTCCCATAATGAACCGGTAGATTAGAGAATGCTCTATACACTCGTCATATGATTCCAACGTGAAAACCAACTTTACATTATGTAATGACGGATCTGGATTAATGTTCTTTACTATGTGTGCACGTTATTGAGAGGTACGTATGGAAGATCAGACCACGATCAGAATTGTAATTAGGCATATATCATCACACTACACCAAACCACCATCAGATCTTTACGAATATCATAACCCTGAGATCAACACAGACCTGACCACCCTAGGAACTGTGCCTGCATCACCCCACCCAACCCACCCACCCAACCCAACTTCACCCCCATATTACCGCAGTACACTACAGGATTGTGCGAGTATCATAACCCTAAGATTATACCAGACCAGACCACTCTCAAAACTTTACGTGGGTCATGCACTGGTATCTTTAAACATGCCAGACTATACTCAAAATTTGTGTATATATCATACCTTCCGGGATAATTTCACACTCTACCACGCTCAGAATTTTAAGTGGCTCATACCCGGGATCATACTCTTTTAACAAACTTAGTGAAACCTGCCAATGTGTGTGTGTGTGTGTGTGTGTGTGTGTGTGTGTGTGTGTGTGTGTGTGATTAGAAAATGAACGCTTCGTTCTTTATGTGTTAATGCAGTTTGATAATCTACTACTACAGCTAGCGTACGTTCTGTCAAATAAGATTAAGTAAATACTTATGACTCCATAAAATTAATTCTGCTTTCATCCGGAAATTTGAATTTGAAGTTATAAAGGTGTAGCCTAGCACTTGTAACTTTTTCAGCCAGAGACAGTATATACTACGTCACACATGGCGACCAGTTCATTTGGTGGATGAAGAACCCAGAACAAACCCGTCTCGCGGGAAGCTACTGGAAAGCTTTCACATTGACCGTTTCGAGACTAGAACCCACCCGGACAGAGCTGAGATGTCAGTAAAGAAGAACTACTTATACCGCTCGGCTATCCGGGGCCCCTTGAGACTGCTTCACAGAAATTTGTTCTACCTCACATCCCAATCCACTGAGTGAGCGTATATCCGAAAATTGCCTAGCTACATTCATGACCGTCTGGTTTGGATTAACCATGAATGATCATCGATTACGACGATCATTATAAAGCTAATACGCACTTATCTTAATGGAAATGTCACATAATCTACAGTCTTCTCAAATAAAATAGTTGTATCAGTGGGTTAATTCTTTTGAAACTTTTTATATAAAAAAATGATATGTATCCCATTCGTCCTCGTCTCTAATTGAAAATGGATAGATTTCCCAGCGCGCCTTTGTTGATGTATGAAAGGAAATTATTTATGTGGCGTTGACTCACCTATTTCATTACTGCATTACTAATAGAACGATACTTGATTTCAGGACGTATTTATTAACCGGTACTTGATAAATTGTGGACTTTCCAATCGACCTGCGACGAGATAAATACAGCTTATGGACCGATATATCTTTAAGTAATACCTATTTATCAATCCATTTACAAGAACTGAAAATCCGTGTTCTTTTGAGAGCAAGACGGGTACCCAGTGTAGTGATCTACTGGAGTTCGGAAACTGGAGTTTCACTTAGCCTGCCTTCTTTTGTAAATAGTTACCTGATGAATGTATGTAAATCAAGTCTGGTTCGATTATAATTGATGGATTCTAACTAGTGCAAGGATTATGATCACAGCGGCAGGGATTTCAGTGCAGGTAGGATAGTGTCGAAATTACAACACATGCATTTTTATAATAGTGAAGATCATAGTGATTTGTTTGTAATAGCAGTGGGTCATTTGTACTCCAGGGTGAAGTTTCTGATCAGTTGAAGAAAGCAGGCAACATACATCAACTAAAAACTTACCTAAACTTACATGTTATTTCCTTATATCGACTGTGAATACGGGTTCAAGTTATAATCAAATAATATTCTTAGGACATTAAGCAATCTAATAAACGACGTGGCCAATTTTTATCTCAGTGGTCAAGGTCACATTTCAAGGTCAAATGTAAGACCTCAAATCCATGGAAGGTCTACATACATCTTCATCAGTAGTTTACTGTTCTATGAATTACTATAAAGGTGAATAGTATTTTATGTTTGAATTTGTCGTTTGATATGTGTTATAGATTAGCAAACTTATTACACCTATTGTAACATGGAAATAGTGAGTAAAGGTCAAGTTGGGTATTTTAGATTTAATAAATAACGGCCTCTGCAGTAAACCAATTACTACTAAAACAAGTGCAGATTTGCCAATAATAAGATATTCATTGAATCTATTATCACATTCTATATGCAGATCAAAAAGATAAACAGCCTAAAAGATACTGAGATGATTTTAAGGAAAAAGGAAACTCAGAGTTATGGCGAACATAGTGAGTATTCTATAATTTCACGAGTACTCATTATGCTGAATTGGGCTTGATAGCTTACGTTATTTTTTTTATTCCCGTCTTTACTAGAAAAAAAGTGTTTGGTCCACTTTGTTCCACATCGACCATTGGTCCTATTGCTGATTGAGAATTACCGTCCATATCAATCAATTGCTCAGAGAGCTCGATGGCGATTTCGATGATGTCAGTATCTTTTGATTAGGAAAAAACGTGTATGAAAGGTTTAATTTTGGAGGCATTTGCAAGCGACACTTGTTGTTTACGGAAGCTGCGATGAATAGTCAAAATTATCTTTCTAAGTAAATGAAACGAGCGATCTGATTGGATCATTTTTTCAGCTGCATCCAATCACAGAGAGAAACGGCAACTATTGCTTTGGTTTGTTACACGTGAAAAGGGTTGGTGTGTAGTAAATTGACGACCTTTGGCTAGCAAAGATGATGATTCCCACGAGAAATGCATTTCCATTGGCTGGCATTAAGTGTTGTGATTTCCTGTGATTCATTATTCTGGACTGTCGTGTGTTAGAAGCCTGTGATTTTTTTTTTATGGCGTCATGAAAATGATATGGGATTTTCGCTTTAGTTAAACAATTTTGAATTTCAAATATTTGCATTAAATTATGTAATAAAACCGTTATAGGTCTTTATTTCAGTGAGTATGACGTTTGATGATCCAGTAACCATATCATATCGATCTCTACTTCGCGTCGGCAAATATGACATCTAACGAAGTCAAACATTTCACAGCGGCAACGGGGCATTAATTATATATTAGTAAATACTTGTTAATAGACCCATTCATTTTACATTGTGGCTTTCTCTCAATATTGAGGAGGGGGTATTTACCGTAGTTAAGCAAAAATATTTATCGTTTTTTAAGTGGTAAAATCCTAAACTCATTGGATGAGCTGCTTTTGGCTATAGCTAAATTAAAGTGACGACGGAAACATGGAACGCTGAAGACACCATAAGTCTGATAGCCACCAGATAATAACCGTTTCTACCTGTCTTTCGTGCTGGAAAATCCGTAGATCTAGCTTTTATTCAAATAAGAGTATGTATCATACGAATTAAATAAAGACAATATGAATAAATCTAAAGAAATTAACTTTAAAAGGAAAATGAAAGTAAATATGATATACAAAAAAGAAATTCGGCTAGTGATCGTTATTTGCTGCTGCTGCTGAGAGAGAGAGAGAGAGAGAGAGAGAGAGAGAGAGAGAGAGAGAGAGAGAGAGAGAGAGAGAGAGAGAGAGATTAACAACTGATACGATTTGTAAGTCAACATCTTCCCTATCATATTTACAGCGCACTTATACTGAATACTATTCTTGTATCGTTTCCTTTGAATTTAGTGAAACGTAAGGGATTCCAAATTGAATCTATATCTATTTTTGAGGCATTGTCTAAGATCGATGGACTAAAATACCCTGCCAACACACACACACACACACACACACACACACACACACACTTTATCAGCCACCAGCGTTTTTAACTGTTATTCCTATAACATGGCATAATGATTAATGTTCTTGTTTGCAATAGCATGAGCATTCACTGAGAATTAAAGATATTTAGTCCTTGCACACGTGACGTAGGATTCCTCGAAAGCTCGAGCATCTTGCGCCAGAGACCATGGGATCGATATTTATCAATACTAAGCAACTCTACATAAATTGAACTGAGTTTGTATTGATTTTGCGTGGATTGAACCTGACCATTCAAAATTCGCTAACAATCACGAAGAAATAACTGTAATTCAGGCATACAGAAAGGTGATTATTTGTCATAAAAATGCTGCAGGCATACATGGTATCGTTGTGACAAGGCTGAAAATGTACCGGTTTGACACAGCTGTTGGCGATACAGAAACACAACTATTTAATTGGCAAAAATGTTTTAGGAAAATAACTTGTCTAAAACTTTGGTATAAAAATGATCTGCAAGTATCACGAACATGTTACAAGGATATGAAGATAGTCTCATTTTTTATGACATCGAGAGCGATGAATACGGTCCTTTTATTTATAGATGTAGTCATAAATGGTGCATAAAATTAAAAGACGTTTTAACCAAGCAAACGCCACTACATTTTTTTTTAAAAAAAAGTATGGGAAAGTGTACCCTGTCACTAAATGACCATAAAATACTAAATGACCATAAAATGAGCAAATTATTTTTTTTATAAATTTGCACAGGTTGAATATCGATGATCTTCTTGTCGTATACTGCCAGAGGTATGTATGTTGGTGAGTGAATGATTTCCGTATGACAGTTATAGCGATCAAGTGTATTTTCTGGAACAGAAAACCTGGGTGATCCAATTATGATAGTCCGTAAATCCCAAAACATCACCAAAGGTCTCGTATTGTTTTCATTAACTTTATCGTTTTATTGCATTTGGCTGTTATTACATTAATAAATTGTAATGATAATTTTTATTTTTATTTTTATATATAATATAAAAGTCTTAAATATATAATTATATACCCAGCCTTTCTGAGATTTTAAAGCGCTGCAATACACTTAGATAAAAAGTGAGTTATACCAATTGCGTCCGAATGTAAGGATCATGCCATTTAAAACTGGACACTAAGCATTCATTTTAAATACGCGAACTTCCCCCGTGAGTTGTGAATGCAATTTTAATTATGGCAAATTCCACTGCTTAAGAATGTATTGGAAACTTTGGAAGGAGCGTCTCCTTTTATACTTGGATCAATCCTCATATTATTCAACAATATATATATAGCATTTTAATTCTCAGTTGTTTAAGCATCTTATGTTGTGGTAAAATTATTATTATGTCACTTAAATTAAAGATGCTGGAACTGTACCGAATATCTCAGTACTGCGTTGCATCATACGTTACCATGTTCGTGGTAGTATACGCATGAGAATATTAAGTTGTGTATTTGTTTTGCTACTTATTTGCACATGCTTTAAGTAGTGTTTCTTTTTTATGATAATGACTAAAATGAGGTATCAATTTCAATCAACAAATACCTGCTTTCGATGTTGCAACGTGAAATGACAGACCAATAAGTCAGTGATCGCATCAGAATCTTACGCCATAACGGTTAAAGATGGTGATATCGGTAGGCCTCTAAAGGATATCTACTGGGACAAGCAGTAACCGTATTTCTCGATGAGTTGTATACGTAGGAAAAAAAACCGGGTTCATACTTATTATGACTGAGTATATAATAAAATACATCAATACATTTGAATAGAAATATATGAACTCGTTCTTTGTTATTGTTTGTGGGGGTTTTTTTTAGTGATGCTCTTAACGTCGTGCAGGATCACTCAAAAACAAAGAATAAAACCCCAAGGAGTTCGTTTGTTCCCATACAAATGTAGTGGCCTATAAATGCTAAACGTTGTGTAATGTAGAATCCTTTTGGAATTCGTCATTTCATGCATTCTGTATGGTAAAAGAAAACGAGAAGAAAAAGTAGTGTATGATTCAGTTTTAATTAGGTTTCTTTCTAAATTAATTAGTGTGTGCAAACGATGTAGAATATAAATCGTTAAACCTATTTTAGTAGCTTCAACTTTCGTGAAATCAACCCCACGAGTTTACATCTGGAGAGATTATCTTCAATTTAAACTGCGTCTAAAGATAACGTGCATTAATTGAAACTAATCGTGTTGCATTCTTCTGGTTGTAATAGCATGGTTCATTCATGATTATGGATCCGAACAGCAAACAGATGACTGGATGATAGAGGCGCAGGTCATTAGTGTCTTGATTTCAAAAAAGTCCTTAGTAGCTGATAATGTAAGAATAACGGTTATATACGGTTTGCTGAGTGCCGAATCATTGCCGAATCATACGGGAATGATTCTAAGCCCTCGGACACAGAATCTTCAAATCGTGCACAATACCTTTACAGCTAAAAGTCGATTGTCCAAACGCATCTGAGGACGTGAATATTGTATAGATAATTGGTAGACAAGTTAATGGAATTTTGGTGAGAAAGGAAAACTAAATGAGTGTATCCCATAATTGTACGTTTGACTGTTTATATATCAACGATATGTGTATTAATAACTAAGTAAATATTAACATTTCTAAGATTTTTAGAAATAATAAGCGTTATAAAGATACTTTAATTAAATACAAAATTTCACGATAAGGTTTCTCGTTTGCGCCATACACCTATCTGAGATCTACTGCAACTAGGCATGATGGAACAATAACGTGTGATGGACGTGTGTGGTCTGATGAACTCAAGCGTCAAAGAGCTTTGCTCAAGGGTAACCTCATTTAATATGGATTATATTTACATCTGTTCTGGTAGGCTTAGACTCTCTCTCTCTCTCTCTCTCTCTCTCTCTCTCTCTCTCTCTCTCTCTCTCTCTCTCTCTCTCTCTCTCTCTCTCTCTCTCTCTCTCACACACACACACACACACACACACACACACGAGTTTCAATTCATAGCCAGACAAACAAACTTTATATCTTTTGTGATCTCTAATCAAGTCGTTCTCTCCTACTATATACTTTACATCTGTGCGATCTTTTGTGAAATCATGTGTCGATATCTTTCGTAAAGACTGCAATTTGGTTGATGAGCATCTCCTAGGTCTTACCTTCAGTTAGACAAACCTGACAGAGCTGATTGGAACATAAATCAATCTGCATTCAGAGACAAGTGTCTTTAAAACAATGTCTTGATTACAAATTGACAACCTTTGTTCAAACCTGTAGTAGATGCATTTATTTTGTATTTAATGGATACGATAGTGAATGTAAATGATTGGTGCTGCTCATTTGTTTCATCATTTCCTTGTGGGTGAAGAGTGTGGAAGAACGTATTGTGTGTGTGTGCGTGTGTGTGTGCGTGTGTGTGTTAGGGAAGGGGAGGGGAGTGAGAAAGCTTCATGGTTTTCAGAATGGCAATGTATTACATATTTGAATATGTGAAGGCAGTACTCCTGTTCCGTCCTCATAGAATAATGCAAAGGATTACGAGATTAAATATTCTGTATGTTATACACATGCGGATCCAGAGCAGACCTTGACAAAAATGAACGGTATTTTTAAACAAAAATAAAACAAATGTTACATGTGCATGACGATATTTTAGTTTTTTAATCAATGCTTTTGTCCATTGTATCTCTTCAGTTTTAATAATGTGGCAAATTAAGTATATTTTTCCGTTGTATCTCTTCAGTTTTTAATACTGTGGCAAATTAAGTATATTTGTCCATTGTATCTCTTCAGTTTTTAATAATGTGGCAAATTAAGTACTTGCTTGTTGATTTCGATGTTGTTGCTAATATTGCCTGAAAGCGCAATTAAAAGTCAAAAGGTGACCCACAAGAAGTTAAAATGTCTTCACACGATATAATTCTCATGTGTTTAGGTTTTTCAAGAAAAATAAGCATGAGCATAAGACAGTATCAAGCCACGAACTCTAGCTATGCTTGTGAAGATGATAATTCATGCCTCATACGTCTTCTCAAAAACCGATCACTTCTTTTGAGACATTATAGGATTTCGAACTCCAAGCAAGATTGAAGAACTTTACAACTTGCAAATCTACGCACCTCCGAAAATGAAGATTTGACAACGGAAGTGGTCCATCGGCAACTTTACGCTTCGCAAAAAACTTATATTAACACATTATTTGGATAGAATTATGCTGACGTTAAATTATTTTCAACATAGACTGATTTCAGTAAGTAGTGAAATTTGACAATGTAATGGGGATACGTGCTTGGAATTAGTTTTGTTGCTTTTAACATATAGACGTGACCTTAGAGTTGGTTGGCGTTGGGATAATATCCAAAATTGGATAGTAAATCGGCAAATAAGAAACGCTTATTCAGCGACTTTGGCGCAAAGTGAATGGTTGTGTTTCTGGTCAGTCTAATCAAGAAAAGAGCACTCCATAGAATAAAGAAAAAGTAACTCTCGCTAATACAGGACGGATAACATCCCTGACAGTAAACAGTCCAAATAGTAACAAAGATTTATTGATAATCATTCAACGGCTGAATAACAAAGATACCACCCTGATGCGCAGTTCTAAATTGTTCACATAAATTGAAACCTTTTTCCAACATAAACTGTCAGGTTTTTAAAAACTATCACGGGATTTTTTCTTTTTGTTTAACTTTGCGTTTACTAAAACAGGTTTTGTAAAACTACAATGAGAAAAATATAAGTCTATATTAAATTGAAGGTCTTGAATAAAAAGAGTCTCTCCATATCGCATGCCTTTATCATCCCTTAAACACCCAAACCCCTAAACATATTCCTCAATGATTGGCTTCTAACGCCTAAGGTTATTTTAATTTACATCCTGCGTCACCACTCGTACAGAACAGCCTATATTTAAAAATTTTTATGCTGCATTATTGCTTGTAATTCGGAACATTATAGTCTCAAAATGTAGACCAAGAAGATTTCCCCTTTTTCCTGACATTATCAGAAGCGGAGACCAAACGTGCCGAACACAATTTGAAATGATGCTTTCACTCTCTTATCACTTCGGCCGCTCGCTAGCGATTAATAAATTTATTTCGTAAAATCTCCTCTTTTGACCCATGACATTAAATCCTTCAGAACAGTGACATTTTAGTATTAGCATTAATCCCAGCCTGAATAGAACACCCGTGTACCCATCTGTTACTAACCTTTCTATTTCATTTGCTGACACGTGCATGGAAAGAAGCATCACCCCCCCAAAAAAGAGCAACACGTGGATACCATCTAGAAAGGACTAAATAACTAGGAACACACGCTATATTAAAATTGTATCTTCCCAGAAGTGAAGGTGGGTGTTTAAACTTTGACACTCGCATTCTGCACCTTAAATGTTCATTTTGTAACTTAGAGAAACAAATAATTTTTTAATATTGGTAAACCTGTTGGTTTCACTTCTTTCTGTTACAGTTTAAGACCTAGAGTCGCAACACATTTAAAACATGTCATCGATTTTACTGGTAGATGTCCCACTTTTAGAATCATTATTTGTATGCATGTGTAGATCAAGAAGATTAATAACCATCTGCAGCTTGTATGGATCACAACACGTCTTTCTTTTTGTGACAGGTGTCTTTGTTCAAAATGTGTATTTTTTTTTTCTACATATCGTGGCTTATGCAAACAGAATAGTAAATTTGCGAACTGGAATACCTGATTTGCCAGAATATAAATAATTAAATGTATTCGATTGTATGCCTATTCTTTCGAACATGTTACGATATATATCTTATTTCTGGTTTTAATATCACAAAACGATATAAATTCATATTAAAATTAATACTTTTCCTGTTTATTATTCTTTGTTTGTGTCATCTTATAAGAAAAGGGCACAGTAGACCTCAAAAGTACAGGTAACAATGCAAAACGTCACCAGCTATTGTGACGATACTGATTCTGCCTTACAATATGCTAACGCTTATTGCACTAACAGGGACAACCCATTAAAAAAATAAAAAATTGAATCTGTTTCATAATACACTGTCTCAACAGGTTTTATATTGAAACTAATTGTACCATGCCCGTGTGAAGAGAGTAACATTACACCCACCTGTATGTGAATTAATGAATTTTTTTTCATTCACGTTGAATCCCATATCAAAGCGGATATTAAGAGATTACTTTGTTTAAGCAAAATTAGTCAAGACAGGATGTGGGCAGATATCTACTTGCACATAATGTACGTTGGATCTCGATGGAGGCTATTTTTCGGCAAGACTTACTAGCTAGTACGGATTGTTGATATTGGATCCGAATGAATGCTGTTTTCCTGATGGGCGTACGAACTAGTACAAATGGTTGATAGATATTGTATCTGCTCAGTTTTAACGAAATCTCGTACCGTATCCTTTATACGAGAATCGCGCATTGTTGACACGTAGATTGGAATTCAATAATGTTAAGACACTGAAGAATGTCGCGTTTGTGAAGTGACAGGAGGTTAAATAGACTGGTGTATGTAAACACTTTCAATCCTGGACGATGCGTTCTGATAATTCCAATAACAATATTTACTCGTTATAAATCCTTGAAATAGTTTTTGTTGGACAAATGATTCACCATACCAATGTCTGACCCTTTGCAAGATTGAAGGCAGCTTAGTAAGAACACCAAAGCGGTGTGTGTGTGTGTGTGTGTGTGTGTGTGTGTGTCGGGTTTGATTCCTGTTTGGAAGGAACTCTCTAAGGTGTTTGATTATACTGGAATCATTTTATTTAAATTTCTTTCATATAATCAGGTATCCACACAAGTAATGTACGATCCAAAGATAAGCGCTTTTTTTCTTCTCGTGTCAATTTGAATCCACAATTGCATGTATTAGGCCTACCTCTCCTTTATTAGAGAGATCTAGTAGGTTTATGTGTAGAGCGGAGTGTTAAATTCCGTTTGATT
>JAEAOA010002031.1:1212500-1282500 GCA_016746295.1 Potamilus streckersoni | reverse complement strand
CATTTATTTACTCCTATAAATTCATAATCAAACTCTGCAAACCTTTGCTACTGTTTCAGTTTTTGTTTGACATTCGGAGAATTCTGTGTGGGATAAATGGGCCACATTCCAACCTTCGCAACTACTGCCGTACATTTTTTGTTTTAGTCACGTTATTTCCCCTAGTATTCATTTGGCTACCGAGTCTAAAGGCAGACGCCACATTGTTGGTAAAAGTAGTAAAATAAGATTGTCTACCGCAGGCGGGGCAAAGAATATTCTCCCATTCGCAGCCAATCAATAATGCAAATATAACGCCTGGATTTCAAGCATATTTAGAGCAATCAAATTCACATAAAGTTCAATATATTACCGTGTTGTCAAATGTTGTTGTCGTTGTTGTTGGGCTTAACGCCATTTTTCAGCACACGATAGGCTATTCATGGCGGCCAGTATTAATGGTGGAGGAAGAAACCCGGAAATCACCGGAAAGAACCACCAACCCACGAGAAGCTACTGGCAAGCTTTCTCCCATATCTACATTCGCCGAATCCTAGACTCGAACACACGCAGAGGTGAGGATGGCAGTGATCCGTAACTGACAGCGCTTTAGACCACTCGGCCACTCGGGACCCTGTGTTGTCAAATAAAAGATAATAAGCCCCAAATAATGTGTGTAAAGAGTACCAATTATGGGATATGATGACGCAAAATTTTAATCCATTATTTCTTGGCTGACAAATTTAAAAATACTTTAAAAATAATTGAGTTGGAGAAAATAATTTAGAATATTAAATTAATAAGAAAATACAACTTTTATATTTCGATCCACAAGGAACTTAATGCTCGTGTCGGCTTAGTTTTCGGGTTTTATTCATTTAGATCACGCCCAGATTCATCAGAAGATAAAACTAGTTCAGTCAGTGCCCGATTACCAAATAGGCAGAGTAGGCACCGGCCTATTGGCCACACGCCTTGGTTTATTAAAATTGTTGGTTGGTAAAATTAAAAACGTATTAGGAGATAATTTGCGTTGTGGTCCACGAGATTTCGACTGCCTAGAAGTCTCCACAGGGCATAATCCGGCACTGAGTTCAGTGACTAGTTTTGTTGAATATGTGCTATCCTATTAAAATATTTACTTTACTTTCACCCTCGAAAACACGTTGGATACTATCTGTCCTTGAAGACTGTATCTAAAATACTGGTAACATTGATTAGTTGAGTGTATTTGGTTGTCAATAACAAACTGTACTTTGGACATTAGTTCCTCTTTTATAATCGCGTTATGTCAAATTAATGCCAACAGTGGTTTTGAAATAAGGCTTCAGGTAATTGATTGTGGTGATTCATTTATCTAGCTTTTCCGTGTATAATGTGCTCTCAAATATACTGTGTCATATATATATATATATATATATATATATATATATATATATATATATATATATATATATATATATATATATATATATATATATATATATATTGTTAATCATTTGTATCCGGTGGATCGAGAAACCACAGACATATTATCTTTATTTGTTAATTAATTTTTGTTAATTAATTAATTAATTAATTTCGAAAGTTAATTTTTGGTTGAACATGATACACTATGGTTCGTAGAAAAGCTTTGTCCAAAAGACTGCACATGGCTTTAAGAAAATTTTTCGCTTTTTCTCTGTTTTTATTAACAACGTTTCAAATGTCGGAATTTTACAGATTTCCAGTAAGAGTGTTTTGGGTGTTGTACATAATTGCTGAAAACTAACCTCTAGTTTATACAGTCTATAATGATAGATGCAAATACAGAATACCCCCCCTCTCTCTCTCTCTCTCTCTCTCTCTCTCTCTCTCTCTCTCTCTCTCTCTCTCTCTCTCTCTCTCTCTCTCTCTCTCTCTCTCTCTCACACACACACACACACACACACACACACACACACACACACACAGTGTTACTCCAACCTGACACTATTACTTAAAAATACAAAACCCAATCACTAATCAGCTGCTGAATTGTGCATGAAGAAGTGTTCGTTAGTTTGCAGATTATTTTTTTGCTTTTTCGTGCATAAAGTTTTTCAAATAAATCTTTTTTGTTGATTCAGTATTTCATTTGATGTTCCCTAACAACCAAAATTAATTCCTTCCGGAATTTGTGTAGTTTCTCTTTGCCAGGTTAAAATATTTTTGAATTCTTTTAATCAATTTCATTGCATCACCATAACATTACCCCTCTGTACGTTTATTTCTTGTTTTGTTTAATTGGGTTTGTTTATTATTTGATCACGTGATTTGTTTAAAGTTTGAATTTCAGCTTCTTTTCTTTTGGAATGACGCTCTGGTTGTTTTGCGTTTTGCCTGTGAATATTTAGTTATATCAGTTCTAACTATCATTAAGAATTCCAGAAAGAGCATATAATTACATGCTATCTTTATGAATACATTTTATCACCCTCAAAACGGTACTCTTCAAAAGTATTTAGAATACATATTTGACTGTATTAGTATATTACTTTGCTTTAGAAATCCTGCAGTGAACTTTAGATAACCATGACCTCTGAGAATTGTAAGTAACGATAATGTTAGAGTTATGGCAGAGAGGTCTGTTTTGTACTCTGGAACAATAGGTGAATATGTGAAATATGAAAACGTGTCCTCAGAAATCAGAAAATAATCTGATCTTCTTTGTTTTATAGGACTGGTTTGTTTCCAGGTAAATAACCTAACATCTGGATTGACTACTGTCCATGGAGCAAGTAAATTTAGTTAATTCCTAGTATCCCTAGCTGTTGTTCGGGCCGTGGGATATATATCGTAACTAATATTATATGCATCGAGTTTCATGTCCTGAGCAGCACTCCATTCACAAAAATGATAATAGATGAATTTTAAAAACAAGTTATATTTTTTCTTAGATTCTTAAGAAAATCGTGATTATTTTCATTATGCCCATATAAATTGACCAAGAGTATTCTATAGCCATAAATCAATATATCTAATGCAATGTATCTACCATAACCATCACATTGTATTCTTTGGACAGAAAACTCAAGTTATTTGTCAAGAGAATGGAATGACAACGCCATCATTACTATTAGATTTATGACTAGAAAACCCCATTCAGCCTAACAGTATTTCTTATTCTTAAAAATTGTGTGTTTTGTGCAAATATATAATGAATGCGTTGTTCTGTTCAACCCAGTGGAATATATGTCTCCTTTTAAAAGTGATAGTGTAAAGATCCGTTGTAGTAATAGATAAAATTTTAACTTGACCGTTCATATTGTAATATATCCACTATAATGTTTTATTTTCAAACACTAGTGACTCCAACCTTTCCTGCAAATCTGTTATCCTCTCCTTTATTTCTTGCTACAGTTCTCCTTTCAACTCTGTTTTCTTTTTAACAAATAGTAAAGACACATTTCTGACACCACCCCATCTCATTCCTCTCTTGCTACCAGCGATCTGATATCTTCTTTTATAACAACCTCTTTCAGGGTAAATTTAATGTCTTGCAAGTCTTTCTGGATTCGGTCAACACTGCTATGTTGCTCAGTAATAATAATGAAATCCTGGGACCTATGTTGCACTGATTGGAAGTAAGTGTTTAAACAGTCTTTCTTTTGTCCCTGCAAACTTGAGAGTAGTGCGAACTGGTTTCTTAGTATTACACTTGGTGCTTAATATTCGTCATCCTCATCTATCCCTTAACCCAAGAGGTCGTTGGGGCACTACAGTTGTGACTTTAAAACCAATTCTCTCCATCTTTCCATGTTTTCTTGCTGCCCTTTTGGAATCTCCAAATCTCCTGTCTGTCCACTCCTTAATGTTGTCTTTCCACCTCTTTTTATGTCTGCCTCTTCGTCTGCATCCTCGCACTGTGCCTTGCAAGAGATCTTTTGCCAGCCCAGATGATCTTGAGATATGACAGTACAAATTCAGTTTGCCCTTCTTTTACAGTGGTCAAGAGGTCTACATAGAATCTGATGGCTAGTTTGTTACATAGTCAATGTATGAGATTCCTAAGATCTTGCGGTATCATCTCATTTCTAAAGTTGAATCCTTCTTTGTAAATCTGATGTGAGCATCCATGTTTCAAAAGCATACAGAAAGATGGATATGACACTCGAGCGCATCAACCTTATTTTGGAACCAAAAGCAATGTTGGTATCTTTCCATATTGGTCTCAACGTTGTTGTTGCTGTTGTTGTCTGGACAATCCTGCAAAGTACCGGTAATTCTGGTTTAGAGCCGTCATATGTGATAATTTACCCCAAGTTCTCAAAGCTTGTGACTCTTTCTAGCTTCTGTCCAGACATTTATTTCTGCACTGATGCCATTGGTGTTGTTTGTCATCAGCTTTTTTTGGCGCTAATCTCCATAAAGTATGCTGTACAGGTTGTGAAGAAAGGCTCAACCAAGTCAGTCGGTTCTTTTTATCTCCTACTAAACCATCAATATTATTTGCGAAGCAAAGGTTGGTAATTGTTCTTCCTCCATTGCTGACAGTATCCTTGTGATCACGCAAGGCATGCTCCATGATCCTTTCCAGGAAAATGTTGAAGAGTGTAAGTGACAGTATACATAACTGTCTGACTCCAACTGTTGATCGAAACCAATCTCCTCTGCTGTCATTGATGAGGACAGCACTGGTTGCTTTGTCATAGAGGTACTCAGTACCTTGCACCAGGTTTGAACATATGTTTTGCTTCCTCATAGTTGTTCATAAGGCTGCATGCCATATCCTATCAAAGGCATTTATAAAATCTATGAAGATTTTCTATAGATTCTGCTGATGCTGAAGGTATTTGTTCGCAAAAGAGTCTGAGATTTAAGATTTGTTATGTGGTGCTCCTTTTCGATCGAAAGCCTGCATGCTCTTATGCAATAATTTTCTCTGCTTGAGGTTTCTCAACAGACTAAAGCTTCAAGCAGAGCTAATATTAGAATTGCAATTAATGTAATTACTTCCTCATCAAAAGTCAATGAATAAGGTTACTAATAAGCTGAATTTACTAATATCTTTTGCTAAACACAGAACTACAACATGGGTCAGTCTCAAATAGTCAGCTAATGTCCTACAATACTGCATAAATACAATAGAAGACCGTTTTAAAATAGTCAGTTTAAGTCCTAACACCATAGAAATACAATAAGGGTCATCTAAAATAGTCAATTAAGGTCATAACATGTCGCAGAAATAATGCCAAGATCTTTCCTCAAGAAAAAATAAAAGTTGTTCTTCCAAAGTATTTGTTCCTAAGGAATTATGAGAAGAGATATCCAAAGATAAAACATTTACATATAAATATTTCCAACCTCAATCACTCCAGCACACTGATATCTTGTAGCCACAATAAAAAGCAACCCATGAACACTTAAGAGACATTTACACCAGCTTTTAGATCTGGTGGCCATCAATAATCCTCCGGCTAGCAGTCTTTGTTTAAAAGACAATATTTGCTAATTGCCTTCGCAATCCAATATAACGGAGGGGATTTTGACAACCAGTCTTTTAAAATTTCCACCGTTTTCATTGCACAAAGCGATGTTCTCAAACACTTTATATTACTGTGGCAAAATTATGATATTGAACCAATTAAAATAACAAGACGTTTGTTTTGATTTGCTTGTTTCTTTTATCTATCCCTTATTGCTAATTATTCCATGCTGAAATAAATTAATAATCTCATACGTGACTTTATGAGTGAAACAGATCAATAGTTTGTTTGCTCTTAGCAATACGATATTATTATTATTATTATTATTATTATTATTATTATTATTATTATTATTATTATTATTATTATTATTATTATTATTATTATTATTATCCGTTTGACTGTTTTAATTAAAATCAGGATAATTTATTTTTCAGAGACTCGAATCTGATTACACGTCAATTTATTTTCTCCGTTATTATTCCTTTTAATCTCTCTGTTCCAACAGCACACTAATTTATATCGATAAATAAACAAATTACTTTTACCAAGTAAATACACTATTGTTTATCTTTCCCACGATTAGTTTGCAGATAACATTATATTAATCTGTCCATGGACATATACTTCCTTCGTGAACTGCAAACATAAATACAGACAGTTGATCTTGAATTAATAGACACAATTGTGCCAATTTTGATCAATATCCAAAGACTAAATCGTACCAAAATGTGTGCGTTCGTGCGTGTGTGTGTGCGTGCGCATGTGTTTGCACATATATACATAGGAATTACACATTGGTATGCTTTAGGCTTTATGTGTTAGTTGAAATGAGAAGTATTGTATTTTTATTAATGCCACATACATACATACATACATATATACATACATACATACATACATACATACATACATACATACATACATACATACATACATACATACATACATACGTCTCTGATGAAAATGAAAGCAAATCTTCGAGTAAATACTCAACGATAGCGACTACGCATTACCTTCTATTTACTTTTCGGATTGGTTCCACTCATCTTTCATTGTTACTGGTGAATGGCAGACAAATAGTAATTAGGTTTAATGACTATACAAGAACTTTGTGTCTAGTCAGTGTACTGTACCTGAAATAACCCCATTTTTTCTTACAACAGTTTGGTTAATTTGGCTTCACGCGTAACTGATAGTGGATATATGGTGTATATCTTTACCCAAATTTGTTGTATTGCAACTACAGTGATGACCAACCCGAGGACAGCAAATTATATTCTCCATTTACCAGTTCAAACTGACCAAAATGGAAAGGCACAGGTAACATCTTGTCTCTTGATGTTGTGATTCACTTCTTTTTGGCAGTGCAGAGGCTTGAGATTAAATCAATTTTAAAGCAGAATATTATATTTTCAAAAATTTATTTTAAGCTAAGCTTTCTCTGTATCAACATACAAATGAGTTTCAGAATACATGTCGCTGCAGCTGTATGTATTCGGGTCTTTTCGTCAGATTTTATTTTTGATGACGATTGCATCATCCTGATGTCATCATTATTCTTCCAGTTTATCTTCATACGTTTGTTTTTTGTTGTTTTTTTTTGTTGATATTTTTTGAAAATATTTACGACAATATCATAGATTAATCCAACGTATACAGATAACATTATGAAAGAAAATGTGTCGATACAAAGAAAATGTGAAATATTCCATATGCCTGAAAATACAGAAGATTCAGTTGAAAATAAAATCAGAATTTATTTCTTGCTGATTGTAATTCCTAAGCTAAATTTGCTAGAAAACTATTTTCATTTGTGCATATAATGAAGCAGGTTAAAGAAAAATCAGAAAGATTAAGGACCATTTTAGTCGTTGCCTGATTTTACAACCTAGGCTCAGAAAAAGACCCTATCATCACCGTTTTTAAGACCCCTTTGATATAGACCGTCGTGTCCGTTTTTTGTGGAAGTGGGGCGGGGGGGCGGAATATTATTTACACATTTCATGCGTTTGCTTATGGTTTCAAATAACTTTCGTTTGACCTCGTAACAAAGCCTTTTTGCCATTAACTATGCATAACAGTATATGAAAACTAACATTTCAAGCCTGGATATTTTGTATACAAAGATGTTGAAACTGAGCCTATCATATATATTTTTTTAAAATATATGATAGCAGATAGCAATTTGCACTATAGTGGAAAAATGTATAGCTTTATATATATATATATATATATATATATATATATATATATATATATATATATATATATATATATATATATATATATATAAAGAATACAAATCATATGGCGAATAACAACCCTCTCAAGCGTACTGGATCCACCAAGGGATCACGTTTGTCAGGGATTAATTAAAATAGATGCAATAAACTGATGACGAACAGTACGAAACTAGTAACTAACTAGCCTAAGCGCTTTCGACTCTTAATGAGTCTTTTTCAAAGGCAAATACAAAACATAGTTACGACAAACAAATAAACACAAAAACGTTGCGTTTGTAAACCTCTACATTTCTATCTTCACATATATAAAGAATACAAATCATATGGCGAATAACAACCCTCTCAAGCGTACTGGATCCACCAAGGGATCACGTTTGTCAGGGATTAATTAAAATAGATGCAATAAACTGATGACGAACAGTACGAAACTAGTAACTAACTAGCCTAAGCGCTTTCGACTCTTAATGAGTCTTTTTCAAAGGCAAATACAAAACATAGTTACGACAAACAAATAAACACAAAAACGTTGCGTTTGTAAACCTCTACATTTCTATCTTCACATATATAAAGAATACAAATCATATGGCGAATAACAACCCTCTCAAGCGTACTGGATCCACCAAGGGATCACGTTTGTCAGGGATTAATTAAAATAGATGCAATAAACTGATGACGAACAGTACGAAACTAGTAACTAACTAGCCTAAGCGCTTTCGACTCTTAATGAGTCTTTTTCAAAGGCAAATACAAAACATAGTTACGACAAACAAATAAACACAAAAACGTTGCGTTTGTAAACCTCTACATTTCTATCTTCACATGTGAAGATAGAAATGTAGAAGTTTACAAACGCAACGTTTTTGTGTTTATTTGTTTGTCGTAACTATGTTTTGTATTTGCCTTTGAAAAAGACTCATTAAGAGTCGAAAGCGCTTAGGCTAGTTAGTTACTAGTTTCGTACTGTTCGTCATCAGTTTATTGCATCTATATATATATATATATATATATATATATATATATATATATATATATATATATATATATATATATATATATATATATATATATATATATATAATATAATATAATATAATATAATATAATATAACCGCTCTGGTGGCCTAGTGGTTAGAGCGTCCGCCACGGATGCCGGAGGTCGTGTGTTCGATCCCCGGTCGAGTCATACCAAAGACTTACAAAAATTGTACTAACAGTTTCCTCGCTTGACGCTCAGCATTAAGAGGTTAGTGTTCGGACTACAATGATTTATACCAGTGGGCAATTTAATTTTGATATGGCTTTCCGATGTTTAGCTTGTTGATTACATTCTAACGATCTGTTAAAGAGACTATAAAATATACACCACGAATAAAAAGTACAGTTTATGAGGAACTATTAAACTCATCATCGTGCTAGTCTAAAATTTACACTTAAAGATGTATTAGATAAAGCATTTGTAACTGAATGTGCGTCCTTGAAATTAAGTCATACTTTAGAATCTTACTGTACCAGTATACTGCATAACCATTCCTGTAATAGCATACTATATAATCATATTTTACTTTCGCACTGTAATATCATACTTTACGATCATATTGTACAGTCATATTTTACAATCAGGATGTACTGTCATTCTTTATGATGATAGTGTGCAATCATGCTATACAATTATACTGTATAATCATACGTTACAATTATACTGTATAAACATACTTTACAATTATACTGTATAAACATACTTTACAATTATACTGTGTAAGTATACTTTACAATCATGCCGTACAATCATTTTTAACTATCGTACTTTACATTCATTCTGTAAAGGTATCTAGATATGAAGTTTGTCGAAACTGAAAAATGAAAGCGAACATAATTAATACACTCAGTGATAACGACGAGTCCGCATACTTATTATTTACTCTTCAGAATAGTCCTACTCGCCTTTTATTATGACTTGTGAATGAAAATGCGGTTTAAAAACTACACAAAGACTGATACTTTAGTCACGGTATTATCCTAAAGTAATGCCACTTTCTTTTCGGAGTTTTGCCAAATTAATGTGTAAGAATAGAAGTACCTACATGTTTAGTCGATATTTTTTCTTTGACAATATCTTTTAGCTAATATGTCTTTCACATACCAGGTTACAAAGGACATGTTAAATGACACCATCGTTAGAGTTGGGATATGACTCTAAATATTTATCAGAACCTGAATGGTTAGATGGTCGTTTTAACTGATTTTGCAAATAAGCCTAAAAAAGGACCCATGCTCCACTGTTTTTGATATCCCTCCGATTACCATTCTAAATTATTCTGATAGACGTGGCCGCGTTGTGTATACGAATAAGGAGACGTGGCCGCGTTGTGTGTACGAATAAGGAGACGTGGCCGCGTTGTGTGTACGAATAAGGAGACGTGGCCGCGTTGTGTGTACGAATAATGAGACGTGGCCGCGTTGTGTGTACGAATAAGGAGAAGTGTGAATGGTAGAAGGCCAGGAGAGGTCTTGACTATATGAAAAGTTATTAAAGAACGTTCATCAAATTTAATGTTAATCGTGTATGTCATGCCCCCATTCACACTTTAAAATTTAATATCATTCTAGAATTACATTCAAATCTAAATACCAGATATTCGTGCATTTACTTTGTGTGACATGTTATGGCAGTATTGAAGTAAAACACCCTAGGAGCGTATGTCCGTGGAAAACATACTAACTTTTTCATGGTTTGAATTAGTATTTTAATAGCTACTGGATGAAACTACCATAAAGTTTCATAATATATACACAAGTTACCTGAAATTCAATGATAATAGTGCACTTGAAAATGATCTTTCTCCCGATATATTTTATGAGGGGGGAATTATATACCAACGAACGTATGTATGTCAGTACGATACATCCTCTTCTGCGCGATAACGTTTTAAGACATTTGGATTGGAATCAGATTAGATATTAAGCTCAAAATCAGCTGTTTGATTTTGACCTTTTTATGTAAAATTATTATATCATTCTGGCCCCTGTTTGAATATGAAAAATTTGTTTCATTTTCACTCACTAGCTTATGAAGGACTTCATAGATTAAAATCAATGTTTGTAGGGGGCTTAACTCGAAAAAATAATACCCCACAAGTCCTGGTTAATCTTCCTTCTTTTCCGTTGTCCTTCCATTTTGAATGAAAGTCTTGCGGGTTAAAGTTAATTTTGGAAATACAAGTATCCAAAGTTTGTTAGTGGCAATGCTTTTATCGATATCAACGGCTCTGATCTCAAGTGTTCATCCTTTCATAGCATACTGAACCAACAATCAAAACATGCTCCAGGAGAGACTTGAAGCAAACCATTTCAACATCAAGCTCCCTTCTCAGTGAAAGCCGAATAACTATGACTCTTTAAAAGAGACCCAGAGGTAAACATAGTGTAGTCTCGGCCAACCTAGACTTTAACTTCATAAGGAATTTGTAGATATAGTTTGGGGAAATATGCACTAAAACTGAGTCCCGTTGTTGATTGTTTGCGTCAAGTTGATAGGTTTTGATTTCATCACTAGTGCAAGTATTGGCATCATCGATATTAAGAAGCCATAATGTGAATGAAATCAAACATGGTATCAGGCAAGTAACAAAAATGGTTTTATTATATTCTTTCAGACTGACATTAATTTTAGTTTTGTTTACATTGAATATATTTTCCGAAATGCATTTATTGCATTATTCAATTTTAATTTTCCTATGTAAATCCAGACATTTCTGTCTAGCGCCCCAAAATTTAGGGTTCCTCATTTTCGTTTCATTTCCTTGTATTCTTGACCCTGTTTCGGCTTTCCATAGCATAGCGATGATAGCCTAAGTTAGCAGGATGACACAAGCAAATCAAAGTCAAACTTTCGAAAATGGCAAGCGTTTTAAGGACGAATCGATGCACCAAAAATATATCCTCACTCAAAAAGGCATTTAAAATGTTGTGTTTGATAAGTTGCATTAGTTTCTTTAGATGGGTGCTTTAGTC
Source organism: Potamilus streckersoni (assembly GCA_016746295.1). Taxonomy (NCBI): domain Eukaryota; kingdom Metazoa; phylum Mollusca; class Bivalvia; order Unionida; family Unionidae; genus Potamilus; species Potamilus streckersoni. The sequence continues at coordinate 1,270,817 of JAEAOA010002031.1, read as the reverse complement.
ATCCATAGTTATGTGATGTACGATAGTTTTATTCAGTGATTGGAGTTTTCCATAATTTTTGTAACTTAATTTTAACTGCGCATACGGGGTCATTCGTATTGTCTGTGTGATTAAGAAAATTATGAATATTAAATTTATAAGATGTCTTTGTGATACATACATATATTTCTGGTGAAATTACACTTCTTTTCAAACGTAAAATTTTAATTCTATCTTATCATCGCGTTGCAAACAGTTTGCAATCAAACTATCTTAGTTTCTTATTTGATGTTACATCCGAGGCACTGTTTTACAAATTCCATTTGTAATATATCACATAATCAACAACCGTAAACATTTTTTTATACTGGTTTTTATATCTGAACCAAACTAATGATCAAAACTTAGATAATATACAATGATATTCTATTTTTCCCCAAGATGACCTATATTGCATTATCCTACTTAATCTTACAGGTAGATTGTCTCTTTGGATGACAAGTTTAAGAAATCTTCAGGGACTATAAATGCTTGTTTCTTCGGATCCAGTTCCTGTGTATAAAAGTGGTTAAAAATGAGAAAGCAAATTAAGAAATTAAGCTAAGGAATTTTATTTAGTGGCCAGTCATTCATGATTGGCATTTTCTCTTAATGCTTTTTTTGTCTTTATTTAAGTATTTCACCATCTATTTTCCTGAGACTACTAAACAGAAGTCGTACTCTGAAGGTTAAGTATTAATATAACCTAATTATAGCGTATGGATTCACCTCATATACCCGCCTGTTACATCTTTAATTGATGTCTTCATTTTAATGTACTATACAATGATATTACATTTCGCTCTTCTTCTATGCTAACTACACGGAAATCATTTTAAACAAATGCACACCTAAGGCCTCAGTTTGGACCTATGTTCATTGTCTTTATACAAGGCATTACACCAGTCACCGCTGTTAAAGTTCCTTTTTACATCAAAATATGTTACAAGAGTCAGTAACCATCCTTTTGTGGACAAGTGTTTCGTCCAAATATTCCGATTTCTTTAAAACAAACAACATTTTAGACCTTTTCAAGGGCACTTGTACGTTTAGGACCATGTTCAATATTATATTCAGGTAATATTATTTTCAATATCCTTATTTGATAACAACGTATTGCATCCATTTGTTCGTCATTTGTAAGTGTCATGAGAGTTGATGGTTGATATTTTATTTATGCCTTCTTATTTCTTATTTCCAAAGACTTATTCCTGAGCCATGATTTTAACAGGGTTTCATATAAAAAAAAATTTGCTTAAATCTGCAAAACATAAGAAATCAGAAAGGCATAATGTTCAGTATTTGTATTCATTTCAGGTTGAAGTGGAGGACCAAGCAAGCAAGATGGTACTGCGCGAGCAGACGACGCTACAGGTGCGTTCCCTGGTGGCAGAAATGGAGAAACCGTTCGAGAACCGGTTGATCCAGACTGAGATTTTCGGCAACGACAATCCGCCTTCTCTCCCTTCCTCCAGGAAGAAAAATGTCCCAATCTACGGAGAAAATAAATCCTGCTTAGCCAACAATCTATTCCATGCGGTATACAAGTGTCGCCTGAAAAAAATCAAGTATTTACTAGACAATGGATTTAACATCAATACGAAAAATGATTATGGCTATAATGTGCTTGTTGCAGCTTTACACATAGAGAATAGTACTAACAGAGCAAAGATGTTTCGATGCCTGTTAGATAGAAATGCCGACCCGTTTGAAACAGATCCCAAACACAATCGGGATGTGTTAGCATGGGCTTGTTTACTTGGGAGGGAGGAACAGGTCACCTTGCTTCTAGACACTTTCATAGGTGAAATCGACTTTTATAGGAAAGACAACGATGGTAGTACACCGCTCCATCTAGCCACCATTATGGGACAAACAGAGATAGTTCGTATTTTGGTAAATGAAATGATAAAATACGGTACAGTTGTGGACGTCACAGACAACCTTGGCCTGACACCTTATCTGCACGCGAAGCGTCTCGGGCACGGTCTGATCGCTGATATACTGAGAACAGAAGGTAGGGCAAGCGTCGGCCAATCAGATCTTTTCTCCTTCAAAAGTGCGGAACAGTGGCGAGAAATTGGCATCAAAGAGAAAAACGAGAAAGCGAGACAGAAAAGATTGTCAGAGTATCATATGGCGGCTATTAACGGAAACAGTCGATTGCTAATAAATATGGATAAATCTGAAGGATTTCTTGTTGAGGCTCCCACAATTCTTCTTACAGGACCGAGCGGACATCATAAGAAGCATGATACAGGACCTGAACGTAAAGAAAGCATAAAGACGGTTCGTATTATGACTCCAAAGTCTCATGTCAGTTTGGCTCAGTCGGAGAAGAGCAAACGACTTAGAGTACAACAAGATACAGATGGCACAGATCCTCCAGTTTACGGGGCCCTGTCTCTGATCAAGCTATCCCCTAGAGGATATATTCCTAAACACTTTCGACATAGTCAGTTGGACGAAACCAAGGTTGCACAATACGGGCACATTCTAAGTGATCTGAATTTAATGATGAAATACTTATCAGATGAGCAGACACCCTCCTTCAGACGACCAGTGCCTCCGCCAATTCTAAAAGAATCCCTTAGAAAGGACACAGCTCAAAAAAAGTCAACACTGGCGATTATCTTCGGGAAGGGAACAAAGGGGAAACAATCACCGACGCTTTCCGCGTCCGGTGGGAAGAGAAAAAGAAGGGAAGTGGGATCAGGTAAATCGACGAAGAGTAAAGGCTCACGTACTCATAAATAGAGACGTGATAAGCGAGATCGTAATGATTTTCTAACTTTCCTAATCATAACTGTGACATTTGCAGTATGTGTAAGACAAGTTGATGATCATATATTTAAGAAAATAATTCTTTGTTTTCAAGAAGTATTCATAAGGAGGGGAGATTAGAAAAAGATACTGGCTGTTCTATCACACTTTTTTTATTTTCATTTTTGCTTGTTTCCGGCTCTTTATTGGCTATATCATGCTGAGGGAATGTGAGATAAGTGACGTTCCCAAGGACACACTGAGGCAGCTGACCCGTGACGGCCTGGGTGGGTATTAAACCCGTATCACTGTTACTTGTCTGACGCTGCTAATTGAACTATCTCAGCTTCAAATACCGTTACAATGAAGACTAGTTGACAAATGACGTAAAAGAAAGTAATTTATAACATTTTAACATCATATAATCGACATTTCTCTGTGATGTAATAGTACTAAGTGATACGTATGTAAAAATGCATTAAAATGATTATATTCTCATGGGAAAGGTTCTAAGCTAATGTTTTCAAGAATTTGATTTATTTGGACGTTAGTCTGGTTTGTCACTACATGAAGGTTCTAGATAAGGTATCATTTGCGATGATACTTTGAATGATTTATATAAAACAAAAATAAAACAAAACATTAAAATTTTCTAAGTTTATTTCACTCCCTCACCCCGACAAACCTACCTAGAAATTAGGCTACTTTCTTCCTGCAACGTCTTCTTCTGTAAAGAAAGCCGTCTTGACAAAAAAAGCATTCTGAAATGATTTATTGTATATCTTATTTGCATGAAATTTAATACAGAGAGAGAGAGAGAGAGAGAGAGAGAGAGAGAGAGAGAGAGAGAGAGAGAGAGAGAGAGAGAGAGAGAGAGAGAGAGATGTTTTGTTCCATCATTTACGAATTAAGAGAGGATAACCATGTGCTTTAGTAATTCATCACTGAACATTATTTATTTTGAAAATTCTGATTCTTTTAATTCCACATTGTTAATTTTAGATATAAAAGAAACCATTTTAGATGTGAGGGATTTTGTGTACTAAACTGTTTTTATCAACACACTTATTTATAAACCAAATTAAAGAAAATAAACATTTCTAGCTCATAACTGTAACACACCAATCAACTTTATGGGGATAAAACAACACTAAAAATAAAAATTAAAAATTTCTGGCGTACGAACATAACGAAACGACAGAGCAAACGCTAAATGGGATTCTACATTTCATAAATAATAGTACAAAACGGAGAAGCATGGATTGATTTTGTTACTTGGAAAGTTACTTCCCTTGATATGCGTTATACCAATTCTCTGTTACAGCGTAACTAACTAGTTGTTTCATTCTATTTTAAATTTCTGTCTTGAAATTAGAAAACGAACTAGAAATTATAAAAGATTATAAAATTATATCTCCTTTGTCTTAAAAAGTAAAACTGACATATTTAATATGTTCAACCTCTCTGCTTGTCTATAAATGTACCACTGTTACAGAAGTCAAATACAAATTTGTTTTTAATGTACAAGTCGACTAGGCCAAGTTAGAAAAGTCCGGGATAAAAAGGTCTGATACAGATTTACTTAGTTTAGAACAAGGCCTTTAAATATAATGAATAGAGGCAACATTAATGTGACTGAACGTTTTTTGAATATTGTACAAAAAGGCACTTCAATACTGCTTTTTATAGATTTGAATATTTATCTTTGGACATATATCAACCGGGCTTGTAAAAAATACGAAGACAATATTTTATGCAGTGGAACCAATTTTTAATGCTGCAAAATGTTTCTCAAAAACCACCGAAATACAATTGAATAGATGCATTAATTGGTTTTATGTTGGTCTCGTAAAATGCATCATATTAAAATTAGCTTGAAAATGAATTCAATATATATATATATATATATATATATATATATATATATATATATATATATATATATATATATATATATATATATATGTAAAAGTTTATAAAACAATTATGAACAATGTTACCTCGATCCAATTAAAATAATGGAAATTGAAAAAAAAACGTGTTCACATGTTAGCCTAATCTCAATATGGTAATCATATAGGCCGATAAATCAGCCCCTCACCGATGATGATATTGATATTTACGGAGCAAATCCTATGTTTGGTGACTCGTAAATCAACTTGGAATAGCACAACCCTATTTTCTGTGGCCATTTTGATTTTCGCGCTACATATGGCTGTTACCAATTACCGTTATATGTCTAAAGTGTACGCAGATTTGTTCCGTAAAGATATGCATGCATAAAAATTTCAAATTTTAATGAACAGGAATGTGTAATTGTAATGTTTAAAGTACCATTGTACCTATCAAAAGCGAAATTGTCACAAAAAAAACGACAGAGGATATCCGAAAAGCATAATTTATTATACTGTCATGTTCAATAGAAAGAGACAAAACTGTTTACACGAGGGTTCTGTTTGCATTTAAATCATTACACAAGTGATAGAAACCAAAATTTAAAGAGGTTTCGATTGTGTTCAAGATTTCTAAGATCCATTGGATAAAAGTATAAATTGAGTGCAAGAAGAGACCAAAAAAATGCAAAATCACCAAAATGTAAGATGAGATTTTAATTTTATAAGCTTACAGTTCTGAGGAAGAAATTGTGTATAGAGATCCAGTAAATAACGAATCAAAATTAAAAATATCCAAAATGCATGCCATTGTTAATTCGCTACTTTTTCGGTAATGCAGCCAGCTGTTGATTAAAACATGTGGTTACAAATGGTCGAGGTTATGAAAAAGTAAAAATTATACCGAGCCTCAAGAAAAACATTTTTTTTTCCAATGTATTTGTAAAAGAAAGAAAAGAAATCATCAAAATAATAATCAGGTATTAGGCACCTTCATATTCATGGGAGTGAATGGCCAAGCTGGCTAAAAATTTGCGGAATGAAAAATGTTACAAAATACTGAAAAAAGCTTTACAAAATATGACACCAGTAGCAGACTAATATGCAGATCCTAAACAAACGGAGAATTCTCATATGAAACGTTCTATTTTATAATCTTTTTTTAGAAGTTTTTTTTTTAGCTCAAAATGAAACAAAATATTTTATTGGAGTGGCTAATAAATATGTCACATAATTTTGTTTTGACTCTGAATCAAAACCGGATTCCTGACTAGAGATTCCCACTCTGCGGATTTGTCGGAGAAAGAATAAACCTTTTTTTTTGCTAGAACATCGCAACTGAAAATGACGTTGGTCAGATGATTCAATGACATTTATTAATCATGATCTACTTCTGATATAACCAATTTTTTTCATACAAGCTGACTCTTACTGGTAGGATATCAGTTAACATACTGTCAGTAATATGAAACTTGCGTATTAAATAGTTCACATAATATTTTACACCTCGCAAATAAGATCGTATTTGAACAAATAATATTTTGTAAGTGATACTTGCTGTTTTACAAGAATATTTTTTGTTTCAAGTTGAGGTTTAATTCTTTTTTCAAGTCTCGAAAGAGACACCGACACAGGATATTATTAACAAAAACGGCTTTAATATTCCTCTACTTGAGCTTATACCAGAGTTAGTCATTAACAATGGTAAATATGATATCACTACGGCAGTATTTATGACATTCTTTTACAGACTAGAGGTTTAAATGATAAAATTTGTTTATTGTACTAGTGCGTCAACATCTTGTTTTGGAATTTCTTCTGAAATGTGATTGAAATCGATGATATGCTTTTGCCATTATAAAATATTTTATACAAAGACAAATGTTCACGCACCAGTAAATGTATTATTATTAGAATCAGCTATAAAATCTATATACTTGTCATAAACATCTGACGCAGTATCCTTATATCGTACATCTGTTATCTTTAACCAATCGTATGAGTCAAAATTATTTCCTACTTCATATTCATACAAATCTGTTTCATTCACCAAATTACTCTAATCGCTTTCTGTTTTATCAATATACCCTAATACCAAGCTTATTTCATATAACCTGAAATTTTTTTGAACTAGATGTTGTCTGGTAATTGCATATCCAACTATAAAATTTGCTTGCATTGTTTGTTGTTTTTTTTTTTTTTGGTTTTTTTTTAGTGATGTTAGGTCAATTGATAGCTGACTAATAGCAGAAGATACTTTTCACATTAATTTTTCATATGACTTTGTGAGGATTTTTTTATTTCATTGTAATAATTTTGTAATAACAATTGTTTAGAGCGCTGGATTGATGGAAATGGAATATAATCTTCTTCACATATGTCGTAATAAGAATCAATTTTTTCTTCCAAATTTGTTTGATCGACTTTATCAAAAAAAAATTCTCGCTCAATATCATTAATATCACTAATTTTATCATCAAAGTCTTTGATTATTTTTAGAGATTTATCAATAAAACTCTGCTAAAATTCTGGTTATTTTTCACGCATCATTGGCAAAATTGCGATTGAGTACGCTTTAATAAGTAACCCCATGTCTGGTGACATAGTAATGATTTTAATTAGGGTTCCTTTTTCGTGGTAGTACAAGCTGAGATGTTTAAAATGTTTGGTTTTGAAAAACTATTATATAATTTCCTGTTTCTTTTTATTCTTATTATCTTAGATTTTGAAAATTTGTCGAGACGATCATGGATATGGTTCATTCTTTTTCCACCTACGCTACTCCTGTTTTTAATAAACCTGGTTTTATTATCAAATTTATATTTCCAAAATCAAGCTCGAGCAAAATTTTTAACAGGATTTCAACTTGTTTTTGTTCTTTCAGACAATCATCAGGATGACAGTGTCCGCTTATATCAAAGTTTCCTAATGTTTCTCTCATTTGTGGTCTTCTCATATGTATAATACGAGCAAATATTTTTCTCCTTCCAATAATGGAGAATTTATCATTGGAATTATAACATTTTTCATAGTATTTATCTCACGTGCCGCTGATGATGTGATGTGATGTAATTATGATGTTCTGCGTAGCTTTAACAATTTTTCAGTCATATCGCTACGATGTCAGCAGTTTGGCAGTTTATAGTGATGTCTAGCATTGGGGCATCATGCCACAGACATGCAGCATGATGTCCCACCCCGTCAAATTATCCTGACACCTAACACTAACAACCTGTTAGTACTACTTTTTAAAGTCTTTTGGTATGACTCGACTGGGGATCGCGTGCCGCTAATGATACGTCTCCAACATATTTTTCTGGATTAAAAATATTATCATAAAATTCTCTTGCAACAGTTATAATTGGTGGTTCTGACATTATTTTATAGCATTGGATTAAATTTTATCACAATGATCATACCTGATCATCTAGTGTGTATATTTCAAATGCTGTTATTTCTGTAAACGGGTGTTCAGAAATATAAACATTAACCGGGAAATATAAGTGCTTGTTAACAGTATTCGCATTTGGAATTATAAAATATTGTACTGTTATAATATACGTATTTACTTCGTTATATAATATTACACAGCCGATATCATTTTTTGATCCTTCCAATTGCCAAGTATAAATTCGACCAACACTAGAGTTTAATCGACCTTGCAAATGAAATTGCCAAAAAGCAACTGCAGTGGGACATTTAATTTTATTCCAAATATTTTCAACTTCTCCGTTGGTAATCAACTCATTATCAGAGAAAGCGTAATAAGGATATTTTTCAGGATAATATGCAGATGCGCTTACCTCATTTGTCAGATCATTGGAGTCAACTGGAATATATGTCGAATTTATTTTTTGTCTCTTTTATGTTTATATCACCTGTCATCTCACCACCAGATTTCTTAAAATATGGAGTCAGCGCAATTTTTAACTGAGCATAACTAATAGCGTTAGTATCATTAGCTGGTGGCGAGGTTATTGGTAATCCAGTTATTTTTTATTTTGACATAGACAGGTTACCTGCCGTTGTGCCACCGGCTTTGTCAAGTTTATTATCGTCAACAGATTTTAGTTGTGCATAACTTACAGCTTGTTTATTACCAAAGACTTTTTTGTAGCAAATATACATCTTCTAAACCTAATACTCGTTGACCTGACATGCTAATATTACGACCAATTTTATCAAGCATGTTATCATCTACATAGTTTAACTGTAAATAACTTACCACTTGAGTTTGAATTAAGTTTGCTGGTGGATATCCAGTCTCTAAAATTGTTTTATTTTTCCTGATATATTTAAGTTACCTCTTAAAGTTCCGCCTGTCAGCGACAACTTGTTATCGTCGACGGATGTTTGTTGTGCATTATTCAATGCTTGAGTTTGATTAAAGTTTGCTGGTGGATACCCAGTCTTCATATTTATAAAAAAACATTCCTTAAGATATATAAGTTACTGCTTAAAGTTCCTCCTGTCAATGCTAGTTTGTTACCGTCGACGGATTTTAGTTGTGCATAGCTAACACCTTGTGTATTAACAACATTTATTGGCGGATAATATGTCTCTAAATCTAGTACTCGTCGATTTGACATAAGCAGGTTTCCTGTCATTGGATCACCAGATTTGTTTAGATAGCCCGATAAATCAATATTGCAGTTTATTATTGTACTTACTACTAATGCTTTAAATTTTTTTATAATAGCTCATTATGTATTTATTTATCGTGTGACAATATTTGCATAACAAACAATGGAAAAATCGTCAATATTAACAAACAATGGAAAAATCATCAATATTAAATTTTAATATAGAATGGTTGGTAAAACACAAACATAACAATGATTGCCCCTATCTTATTGTTGGATGAACTGCATTGGGAAAAACAAATTAGCTAATGAGTTTGCAACCTGGGGATAGTTTTAATTACAATCGAGTTTATATTTATGCAATTAATCCACAACAGGATAAATACTGGCTGCTTAGTAAATATAATAACAAACTTCGTGATGATTGCGACACTTTTGAGTATTTATTTATCAAACAACTAGAAAATCTTTTTCCAGTTAATCAGCTTGATTTTTCCGAGCATTAGATAGTTGTTTTTGACGATAATCCGCTAAATAATGTAGAGATTAACATAATATAATCATATTTTCTGTCGCGGAATAAAAAATGTAATTCTGTTTATTTAGCCCAATGTTTTATAATGTTGACATATTTATCAGACGAAATACTGGTTGTATTGTATTTTCTCCAGGACTGGACAATGTCGATGTTAGAAATATTGCAAACGAGCAATGTAATGATGTAATAAAAGATAAATTTATTGAATTATATCATATGGCGACATCGGATAAACATAACTTTTCTTATTTGATAAACTAACACATAAACCAACTAAAATAATTCGTTATTGTATTGAAACAATTCTCAAAACAGTTACTGAAGCACTACCTGTAAATAACCTGAAACTAAGCCGCTATCAGAAGAAGAACTTAAGCGGCTACAGGAAAAAGGTTTGGTTGGGATTGTTAAAGAACAACAGGAAGCTGCTCTGCAAAAATTGTTACTAGATCTGACGAAGAAAGAATAAATTTAGATAGAGGTATTACAAGACATATTGCTGATCCTGTTGCCAGACAAGCTGAAATAAGACGACTGTTGAATAATCCACTTGAATTTGAACGAAGACCTGCAGAACAAACTTCACGTGAAACCATAGATCTTATAGCAGGATTATCAGAAATATATAGATATTAAACAAAAACAAAAGGAAATTGGCGAGATGACAGCAAAGTGATTAGATGTTGAAGGACAAAGACGATATCGTAGAAGAAATTATAAAATAACTGATGATTATCATAAATGTTTTGCAGATAATGATGTAAATGATATTGATGATATACAAAATTGAACAAAAGAAAAAATATGATAAACGTATTTCTGATTTAAATAAAATGATGGATGCCTTTGATTCTAATTCTGAATTAGAGAAAGCTACGAAAGTTGAAGAAATGACTGAACTAACTAAATAAATTCAGGACTGGTGTTATCGCTGAAGCCTTTAAAGAAAAAGCAGTTGGGAACAGACCAACGGGTCTTGGTAGATCGTGTAACTTTCTTAGAAAACTTAGAATAAAGGATGAAAATCGCATGAAATAACGTAAAGAAAAAACAGAGAAAGAGGAAACTTTCAGTTTATTAGCTGAAACTAGAAGTGTATTAGCTAGAACTGAAAGACGAAGTTTAAAAGATGTATTAGATGATTATGATAAACGTCGATTAGATAAAGAAAAAACTGGAACTTGCGTAAAAATATTTGCATCAACTGCAGGAAAGTTAGGCAGGTTATCGCTGTTGATATCATCAAAAGAAGCTGGGAGTGTTACTACTGAAATTGATAATGAAAATATTGATATACTTGATCATCTAATATCAGAAATTTTATGAACATCATACGAATACGAAACTTCACACGGCGATTACATTTTATAAATATAAATTTTGTAAACGTCAATTTTGTAAAATATCTATATATTGTTACGTATATGTGATTAAATTGCTTTTGTGTAAGGTTCAAAATTCTTTTATTTCATTTTTGTTTCATTATATTTAATTGCAATAAATATTTTTTCTCGGATTCGTGATTCCATTTTTAGTAGTGAGATATAATTTTAGCTCAAACTTTGTTTATTTAAGACGAAATAGTAATGCGTGAGGGTTGGCATTTAGTTGGTAGCAAATCAACAGGAAGTTAAAATGATTGGTCAACATCACATCACATACATACTTTCTTCACATGACCACTGTTTGTAAACAACCTATTTTTATGATTGGTTTTTAAGTCGGTCTGGACTGCGGATCTGACATCAATAGCATGATATGAGACCACATGACCAATCTCGCGAGATTTGAAGTGATGTTTCGAGGTCAAATACGCATTCTTAGTTAGAGTCATTCAAAACATTGAAGAAACAAGGTGTTCTATTTAATTTGTTGCCAGAATATTGTATTCTTCGTCTGATTTACGGATTCAATAATTTTTTTCCTTGACACTCAACAAGTTGACTTTCTTATATAAAAAAATAAATTTTGAAAGATATTCAAGGAAATTAATTCTGGAATTATTCGGAAACTAAGACTGTGATTCAAGTAAGGAATTATTGTTTTTTATACTGGACTACATATGACGTCATCGCCCTCCATATTCGTACGTTGTCGAGACTCGAATCTGGCTTCTTATAGGACTATTTAGTGATAGAACTTGTGTTTTTATTCTTAGAATCATATTTGGATTATATTCACAGATTGTAAGTCCTTTTTACATATTTTTACATTGTTGTCTAGTGAAATAAATTGTTTTGTTGAAATATACAAAGCTTGTTGGCTTTCACTCTTTTCTTTGTTACTGAGTACGAGCCCTTGTCACGTAACAATATAGCAATGTCAACAACATTATTAATAGACTCTAGTACTGCCGCTAAAGCTTACGCTAAAGACAGTACATTTTTTAAAATAAATTATATTCCGTCAATACAACTTGATACTGAAAAACATTATGAAATTGGACTAATTTCATGAACATGTTGTCATTTCATGGCCAACGTGAAAACTGGTGTCAATGATGAATTTACATTTACTTTATCTCCGGCTTCAATATCTACGTAGAAAAAAGCTAACATTCCGCAAGGAGCCTACAACGTAGCTGATTTATATAAGACAATACGCGAATTAATAACGATAAATGGAGGAGTTTCAGATAATTTTGAACTGGTACTGAATTATATCACATTACGCGCCAGACTAATACTAAAAATCAATTTGATAATAGATTTTTCATCAGCAACAAGTATAGCGTCACTGATTTGATTCACTCACCAGAAATATGGATCTATAGCAGAACAAACTATGACGTATGATGGTGATTTGCCTGTAAATATAAACACAATACTGTTCAATTGTTCCATAGCATCTGGACCTGTCTTAGTCAAGGGTAGTAAAGGACAAACGATATATAGTTTTACATCAGACGTTCCAACAGGTTGTCTCATGTAAATTAATCCGCGTCAGGTTATTTATTATCAGTTAAATGTTGAAAATCCAATAACTGCAATAAATATGCTGTTGACATATCAATCTGGACGACAGATGGATTTGAATAAAGAAATTATTACTTATTATTTTCACTTATATGTGCAGTGGCAAGTTATTATTTTATGCGACCTCATATTTAATGAAGCAAAGAAATATTACCGAAGAAAAATATTTGGTGGATTTTTCGGAAATATATTGGCTAAAATTATTGAAAATGTTCCGGGAATCGTGCATAAGGTTGCACCAATTGCACTTGACGCGTCAAAATCTTTTGTAACTAGAGGTGCATTTGCTGCTGGAACGGCTGTTGGACAAAAAGTTGCTGATAAAATTAAAGGATAGAAGCCACCGGTTTCAACGACAATCAAACATGTTATATTAAAAATCGCTGCAAAAGAAGAAACTCAACGAGCACTGATAACAACAACCACAAAAACATATTACCAAAAGGCAAGCAGATTATACAAAAATAATATCAAAAGCAACAATCTCCGTCGTAACAATTTCTCAAGTGAGATAACTCTTTCAGAAGCATGTGAACATGGTCAAATGAGACGGACAGCGATTACCATGGCAATTCTATTTTTTTTTCAAATAAATTTGGATTAGCCACCTTAATCACTCCAGTTCCGGAGCCATTGAGTTTACACAATAATTTCTAAGATAGGTTGAAGTAGATAACAACCTCTTTGTAAGTCCTGGCAAAGTATGGAGATCATCCTTAAGACAAGGTAGTGAATCTCAGCAACAGAAAAAGATGGATTTTTTTTAACATTTTATTGCTCAAAGTAACACAAAAAATTAACATGCAAATATTGCAGGAAACCATTAATGAATATAATTTATAGAATTAAAAGAACAAAACTAAGCTAGCACAATATGCGCGCCCAAATTAAAAAAAAATCCATTATATGGTCCAATGGCTTGAACCAATTACCAAAACACGTGTATACCATTCTGGTGCAAGTAAAATGAAGATGTTAACTTAATTTTTTGAGGTGGAATAAATTAAACGTACACATTTTGCTTCAGGAAATATGGACCAAACTTGTACAACTAATTCTGCTTAAACACTTTTATTCAAGTATTCGTGTATTACTATTTAACCGTACCTGTATTTTTGACATATCCATTGTTTCCACGTTCATACTGATTGTAACTACTCTTTATTGGTGTAAACTTTACACCAACATACATAATAAAGAGGTTGAAAAGTCAAATTGGCGGCATAAATGTGAGAAAGCAGCAGATATAAAATGCTTTAAAAAATGCAAGTTGAATACTAGGCGTTACCGTTTGTATTCACTTGTTAAACACGTCAAACTGAAAACAAAGATCATGCTCTGTGTAGCATAATGCGCCTGTAGATCAGAGTTAATATTGTTTATTCTATTGATATTCGAAACAAATTGCACAGACCCAGATCTGACAGCGCATTATGCAACGGCAAATCTGGGTCTGTGCAGTTTGCAGTTGGACTCGTCTTATAAGCAAGTACAAACGGTAGTATCACTGCCTTCATAGCAAACGGATAACACGACGGTAGACTCACTACCTCGTAATATCAGAGTTCTTTACCTGGTTAGTTTTAGTTCACAGCGAGGTGATAAACATATCTATAGCATTTGTCTCTTTGTGGTTGTTAATTTAAATATGTTATGACACACAGATTCATTTTTTTTTATTGAAAGTGATACATAAATTTTATCACGTATCAAGCTACGAATTTATTGAACTCCTCATGTATAAGCCTCCGGTCTTCTGATATATGATTATGATAACAGGCAATTCAGGGAAAGCAATTCTTGCACAAACACTCTGCATTCAAAACAACTGAAACACAACGTTTCCAAAGGGTCAATATTTGTCAGGAACCGGCACCCTTGCAAGTCCGTACAAAAGGGTATTTCCCGCCATCCGCTCCCTATGTCTAAGAGTCTTCGTGAGCTGGGCGTCCTGTATTGCGTCTTCATAGGTAAACCTTGCTATGTCATCACGCGGATGCTTCTGAAGGGAATCGGTCTGAAGAAGACAGGGGAACAAGACACAACAATTATAAATCAACAAACATGGTTTCTACATTATACACACAAAAATGTACCACTGAAGCAACAGATGACATAGCCTCAATATTTAAATACATACACACATATATAAATACAAACACACAGACACACACACACACACACACATATATATATATATATATATATATATATATATATATATATATATATATATATATATATATATATATATATATATATATATATATATATATATATAAAACAATCCTTTCCAGTGCATTGGATCCAGCAAGCAATCACATGTGTCAGGGATTGATTAAGATAACTGCATAAAACTGTGATCGAACAGTGCAAAAACTAATATCTAACAAACTCTTAATGAGTCTTTTTCAAAGGCATATACGAAACATGGACACGACAAATAAAACAGAAAAACCGTTCATCGTTTGTTTTTCCTGACAAATTAGATGATAGGCAAAATAGATATATTAATTTTAATCAATGACATTTGTAGTTTACAATATTCCATATAATATGAATTATTTAATAAAGTATTAGACATTGTAAATCAAACAAATTTAGCGACATTTACATTTTTGAGAATATTTACATTGAGTATATTTAAAGCTTTATTTTACATATGCAACATTGCTACTAGCTTTTCACTGTCTCATGGCTATTGTTTACTGTGTATAAAATAATACGTCGATCAGCTACTAGCTTTTCACTGTCTCATGGCTATTGTTTACTGTGTATAAAATAATACGTCGATCAGCTCACCAAAGTTCGAGCCACATTAGCAATCTGGTTTTGAACGTCCATTTTCCAATTCTGTAATAATAATAATAATAATAATAATAATAATAATAATAATAATAATAATAATAATAATAATAATAATAATAATAATAATAAATAATAATAATAATAATAATAATAATAATAATAATAATAATAATAATAATAATAATAATAATGATAATAATAATAATAATAATAATAATAATAATAATAATGAAGGAAGGAAGGTCAGTAGAGGAGGCGAAAAGAATGAACATCAGAATGGAAGAAAAAGACAGAGGCAGTATCAATTAAACAATAACAGGCTGTATGGAACATGTGAAGGTGTCTCCAATTGGACAAACTAAATGGGGTAAAATAATAGATGTTACCTGATCACGCATTGTCAGCAAGATAATAAATAACTGGCTACAAAAAATGCGTATTGCTTTACTATAGAGTGCCTGAGAGGAAAAGATGGATAAAACACGTAATTAGTGACTGCAGCAAGCTATTAGTTCGAAAATTTGATTTGCATTTGCTGTCTTTTCACAAAAAAAGAATAAATATTTATAATGAACTCGTAATGAACTGATTTTCAACATTTATTGTTACATGAAAATATACGTCACAGTTTGAATGCAGTCTTTAAGCTTCAAATCTATAATTACATTTCTGAAGAAGTTTTATTTAATGGCTACATATTCATTCATACTATGAAATAAAGAATAAAGAAAGTCAAGGCTCTTGATATCCGAGTGGTAATTATATATCCCCTGACTGCAAACGGCTATATAACGCCACGTACCGATGTCTGGTTTGTCTCGCTAAGGCTTTTTCGACCCCCAGACAGTGTATATTCGCCATTGTTCTTTATATGCAGATTATTCCGATAAGATTGAGCCTAATCAGCCATTCCTAACAACTGTGCCATAATTACAAGGTTGAGCAAGTATCGATCAATATATCACCCATTAGAAAATGAAATAGGAGAATATATACAAAGTTGTTGCGAAAGAAGACATTAAAATTGTGTTTGATGTGAATTCGTTTCGAATACATTTCAGTTAATCCCGGCTTCCGAAAATATTTTTAAACTGAGCACTAAAGCAAATGCTGTTTAGGAAATAGAAAATGAAAAAAGAAAAGTTATTGATTTTGTACACAAACCAAATTTAAAAGTTAACTATCCATAGTATTAAGCTGCCTTTGTATCAGACTCGTAACCTATCCGGTCTAGCTGCCTTTGTATCAGACTCGTAACCTATCCGGTCTAGCTGCCTTTGTATCAGACTCGTAACATATCCGGTCTATCTGTCTTTGTATCAGACTTGTAAAATATCCGGTCTAGCTGCCATTGTATCAGACTCGTAACCTATCCGGTCTAGCTGCCTTTGTATCAGACTCGTAACCTATCCGGTCTAGCTGCCTTTGTATCAGACTCGTAACCTATCCGGTCTAGCTGCCATTGTATCAGACTCGTAACCTATCCGGTCTAGCTGCCTTTGTATTAGACTTGTAACATATCCGGTCTATCTGTCTTTGTATCAGACTTGTAACATATCCGGTCTAGCTGCCTTTGTATCAGACTCGTAACATATCCGGTCTAAATGCCTTTGTATCATACTCGTAACATATCCGGTCTATCTGCCTTTGTATCAGACTTGTAACATATCCGGTCTAGCTGCCTTTGTATCCGACTACCTTTTCATTAGACTCGTAACATATCCGGTCTAGCTGCCTTTGTATCAGACTCGTAACATATCCGGTCTAGCTACCTTTGTATCCGACTACCTTTTCATCGGTCTTGTAATTGATCCAGTCTAGCTGCCTTTTCAATAGACTCGTAATAGATGCAGTCTAGATGCCTTTTTATCAGACTCGTAACATATCCGGTCTAACTGCATTTTTATCCGACTACCTTGTCATCAGATTCGTAATAGATCCATTCTAGCTGCCTTCTCATCAGAGTCGTACTAGATCCAGTCTAGCTGCCTTTTTAGCAGACTCGTAATATATCCAGTATAATTGCCTTTTATCTAATAAAAATCCAGTCTTAATAAATTATATATTTATTCCTTGATTTGTGTTAAACAAAGTGTCAGCACATGAAAGACTATTTTGTATCGAGGCAATGAATGTAAAGTGTCTTACCAAGAGACACTATTCTAAGCTACTCTATCTTGGCCATGTTTGAGGAAAGGTACAAAATAATATGAAAAAGATATATTGACTTCGCAATATTATAGTTTAATGTAAATAAATGTAGAGATTTTATTTGAGGCGTATATTTTTTTTTTCATTTTGGCGTGTATTTCTGCTGTCCATATCGTCCAGTCTTTACAAAACAGCTATATTGTAGTATTTTTGTGAGAATAAAAATAAAAAAATAACACAAAAGATGGAAAAAACAAGGTCAAGAAAGAAGATATTATGTTACCTCAAACAGTTCTCGTTTTTCGATCTTCCACTCGTGAGGCAGTGTCCATTCCTCAGGAAGGGGCTGATTCTTGTTGAGGCCCCCTACTATCGGCTTCTCTGAACCCGTGCTGATGGAAGAGTTGGGTCTTGGGCTTGATGGCCTACCATTGGCAGCCATGTTGGAAGTAAGCTCTCAGACTAAAATACGAAATCCCCCAATTAGAAAGCTGCAAAACCAAACACAAGGATATCAATATAATGCAAATTTTCTTGAATTGATATTTTCAATAATAACATCTTCTAGGCAACGAATACCATTATTCATCCACAAGAAACTTTCCCATCCACTTATAAATTCTTTAATTGCATAAGAATGAGATAATATACGGATTATGAAGAGAGAGAGAGAGAGAAAAAAACACACTGGATGACTTAATTAAAGATTTTTTCTCTTCTGCCCTTATTTTGAAATAATGAGATATACGTCATGGGTAGAGGTGTTGATAAATCCTGCATGCTCAGACACATGGCTCCAAATCTGACTTTAGTACTGTGAGAATTCAGGGATATATGAATTATCCCGAGTAATATTTCAAAAAAAAATCGGATACAGAATATATTAAAATTGACGACTTCCTTAGCAAAATATGCATTCTTCATTGAAAAATGTTATGAGTTATCCACTTAGCAGATAAATACAGTCTGAAGTAGTATTCACAGACTAAGGGTAAGACCAGGGTCGAGAGAAAAACGAACGCACTCGCTTTTACTGATCACTGCCATCTCACCTCTATACAAGTGGGTACGAGTCGAGGGATCGATCAATGTGAGTATGTAAGAAGCTTGCCAGTAGTTTCCTGTGAGTCGTGGTTCTTACCGGAGTTTTCCTGGGTTATTATTCCACCAGCTTTACAGTCAACCATATATAGCCTATCTTGCTCTGAGAAATATTGTTAAACCCAAAACAACTACGAAATATATCCGAGTGGGGAATCTCAAGGCGATAAAGAAAGGCAGAAAAGACAATAAACTGCTTAATAACTGCAACAAGTGTTATTGATCAAGATAACATTAATGACATCACAGCATTGGGTATTGAAATAGCATCTCCTAAAATCTCAACGGAAATGTGAATACCCTATATATTTATATGTTTCTTAAATGTGACATGTTCGTCACTTGAAGATAAAGTATACATGAAACTGAATTCACAAACCTTTATTTTGACTCCTGAAAATGAACTTAGTAAATCAAGCATTCTTTTTAAATATATTTATTTAAATTGCAATGTGTTTTAAAGGCTGATATATTTACTTTCACATCAATTAAATTATTTATCCGTCTGTCTTTCTGTCTGCATGATAACTACTGTATTCACATGTTCCTAATATGAACCTATGTAATCAGTCATGTATAAAATCTAAACAGTTAGAAAAAAATAGTATATACATACCTATAATCACATCAGTCATGAATAAAATCTAAACAGTTGGAATATATATATATATATATATATATATATATATATATATATATATATATATATATATATATATATATATATATATATATATATATATATATATATATACACACACACCTATAATCACATCAGGTCATGAATATAATCTAAACAGTTAGAAAAAAATAGTATATACATACCTATAATCACATCAGTCATGAATATAATCTAAACAGTTGGAATATATATATATATATATATATATATATATATATATATATATATATATATATATATATATACACACACACACCTATAATCACATCAGTCATGAATATAATCTAAACAGTTGGAATATATATATATATATATATAAATATATATATATATATATATATATATATATATATATATATATTTATATATATATATATATATATATATATATATATATATATATATATATATATATACACACCTATAATCACAACAGTCATGAATATAATCTAAAAAGTTGGAATATATATATATATATATATATATATATATATATATATATATATATATATATATATATATATATATATATATATATATATATATATATATATATATACACACACACACCTATAATCACATCAGGTCATGAATAAAATCTAAACAGTTGGAAAAAATAGTATATACATACCTATAATCACATCAGTAGGAATATGTGAAGGTAGCCAAGACAATACTGCACCCTGTTTGGAGTGGACTGGTAGCTTATATTACACAGGAATAACGACCCCCCAGTGGAGTATGAAATCTCGTCCTTGTAAAACCCAGCCAGGCAACCAGTTATCGGACTCAACGTGTGACCGTGTTTGTCTCTAGAAACAACCCGAAACCATGCTTGCATTCTAAACCAGCTTATCATAAAATATTAATTGTCTCAACCTGGCTTACACTGTGTACATCTGTTAAGGAGCGGGAATATACCGTACGTAATATTAAAGGCTTAGGAAAACACCTTGGAGAAGTAGCTTCAGTCTCAAGTACCTGTTATATTGATTATATTACACAACGACTGAAACTTACATAACATATAGATGAGCTTGATATAACAAAGGGACAGGGCGGGATTAACCCATTATGTACACTAAGCAAGTGTTTAGGACACCAACCCAACAGGGGCACCAGAAAAAAAAATTAAAATGAATTGTTGACGATAAAATTTAATGAATTGTATATGACCATTTCGATCTGCATATACGAGTACATTGAATTGGAATGATGGAAACACTTGTATTTCCCCACCTTTTAGCTTTTAGCATTTTTATGGGGGGGTGCGCTATTTTTATTTTCTTATGGGGGGGCGGCTGCATCATACTATTTTTAGTGCTTAGGCCCTGGAAGACCTTAAATTTGCCATGATAGGGACTGAAAATTATATCACAAGGGCTAAAAACTCCATATACCTTTTTATATGCAAATGTGGTGATGTGACGGAATTTTTTGATGTATGTATAAGACGTAATTGACGTAATTGATACCGTGCTGTATTATGACATTTGTTTTACCATACAAGATTGTATTGGTATCTCGATGTGAACGAATGAGTGACCGAAGAAATTTAATACCCATTATCTGATGATACTCTGTGTTTAGTGTGAGATCAGAAAGCTAAGGAAAAAACTGTACCATCCTCGTGTTTTCAGAGAAAGCTTTTTAGGGGACATAATTTTCGGGTCCATTGGGTCCCAAGTCTTCAAGAGTTGGAGACGGAATTGAGATTGTAATCGAGACAGTCGACATAAATGTAGTCGTGGGGGAGAAAGTGGAGGAGGATGAGAAGGAGTATAGAGAAAGTTGAGGAGGAAAAGGAATTGGAGAAAGGTTGGGGTGGAAGAGGAGAAGAAATTGGGAGAAATAAGAGAAGGATACAACAGGTGAGTAGAAATAAAAAGACAGGTGGAAATCAATCTCACACTGCTAATCAGGTGATGCAATTGGCTTATTAAAGGGTCAAGCGGAAGGTGTGTAATTGGAAATTTTTGTAATTTGATTATTGAATTGTTATAGTTCATCACATCCACTTTAATGATGTTACAGTGAAGTCCTTATTTCGTTTGCATTACATTAGGAGATGGGTAGCATTTGCTGGGTTAGGTCCCAATCCCCTCTCTCCTGTATATTATTATCAAGTACTGCAAAAAAGACTTGAGTTCTATATTGTAATTTATTCTATAATCCTAAAATTGTACGAGATAATCACATGTCGCCATCTACAATCAAAATAGTAGTTTGAAAAGATCAAACATAGACCGAATGTACTTTCATAAAGGGGCCGTTTATTGCTCTGCAAACAATTTTTTATATGCCGCTGTTAAATTGTGTTGCACTTATCGACTAATGTTTAGAATTTATAGTATTCTGTCACATCTGGTAAAGATCTGTGTACATACTTTGTCCCTGTCATTGACGAGTGCTTAGCCTAATATATGCATGTCATTGACTAGTGTTTGGAGTTTATAGTATGTATGTCAAAGTTAGTCAAGATCCTTATGTAATTTTGCCCGTTTAATTACATTTGAATGTGGGAAACGTTTCATGTTAAGACATTTAAGAAAACATAAAAGACGCATATAGGAAATCATTGTTGTCATGATAAAAATATCAATGAGAGTGAATAATCAAGAGGAGGACGATTCCCAATTAAAATCTAAATTAATTTTTGTGCCTTTTCACTCCAACTTTTTCTTTTCCAATATTTTACTTTGTTGTAAACGTGTTTTATGGTGTCATGACCTGCTTACCTTTAAGAGTGAAAATTACCAGCGTCCTTCAAAAAGACTTGCAAGGGACAATATTTTTATGCATTCACTTTGTTTTCTGTATGAAAGTATTGATTATGAATAAAGAGTAGATTGGAATATTGTAAAAATGTGATGCGTCCATTTGTGGGGTCATTATACTAGGTACCGTAACGGACAGTCAATAATCAATAGCGCCAGTTACAATATAAGTCAGCACATAGATCATAGATTTTTCTTTGCACTTTCCTTTTTAGACTCAAGTACTTATCGGAGGTAATTTGTATAAATCATTTCAAGTAAATATAACTGACAAACGTATTAGTACAATTTACTTCTCACAAACACTTCAATAGGGGGCATGAATTGAGTGTTGCAATGTAAACAAGATTGTAAAACTTACTGCAAGTCGGCATATCGAAGCGGACTCAATAATAATAATAATAATAATAATAATAATAATAATAATAATAATAATAATAATAATAATAATAATAATAATAAAATGTACGAAACTCAAAAGAAAATATAGAAACGATAAAAATGTAAACAATGAAAATATAGCCACAAAAGAACTGCCTAACTAGAAAGCTCCAGGTCTTATTTGACTTTTTGTAAATATAAAATAAATCGTTTTATTTTTTGTGTGTACAGACTACCATATTGGTACAATTTCCTCGTCACCGATAATTCAATAGGGAAATGAAGTGAGTGTCTGGCGTATGAAATAAAGACATTGGCTATCTAAACGAGAGAAAAGGTCATGCAAGTCAGAATATCGACAAGGCGCAATAATAATAATAATAATAATAATAATAATAATAATAATAATAATAATAATAATAATAATAATAATAATAATAATAATAATATAATAATAATAATAAGAAGAAGAAGAAGAAGAAGAAGAAGAAGAAGAAGAAGAAGAAGAAGAAGAAGAATGGAAAATTCCATTAAGTTATAGTATTTATAGAAAATGCTGATTGCGAACTTTAGAGAGTTATAAAATCAAGTTTATCTAGAAATTATTCATTCATGAATACTGTAAGATAGAGAATTAATTGCATTGCTATTTTATTCCGATTATTTATTCGCTATAAAATGTTCATAAATAATATTTGCTTAGATAGAGACATTAACTGGGAACTATAAGGGTGTGAGTGATATGATTCACACCTGCTAAGGCGCTTTCTTTATTGTAATCTAGGAGATCATGTGGCACGGTGTTACTGCCCGAATCGAACAAACAAAAGTAAAATATGAAATTAGTAGATGGAATACCAGTGATCTGAGCAAAGACAAAGAATAGAAGAACACGAGCCCCTATATGTAAAATATAACAATTAAAAAAATTACACACATACACAAAAACAAAATGAAATTGAACATGACATTTAAAAGATACACATTCTTTTAGAAACAGAATAACAAAAATTTATGCCAAATGCAATTTAGCCTTTCTGTTATAACGATAAAAAAAATGTCACCATAGCGTCGAACTCAAATTGCCGTAATGTCAGCATAACCTTTCAAAATCACTACTGACGACAGGTCATCAGCCGTAACTTGGTTGTAGTCTGCACTCCTTCCGACTGTATAGCACAGGTATAGACCTATGTTTCTCCTTTAAATAAATATAACTCGCAACCTAAGTATTTGTCCAGGTTTTATTCTTCTGAGATCGAACAATATCCCCACTCTTTAGATATAGTCTTATGGTAATTCAATCAAACCCAGTTAATGTGACTGACTGAATGAACCAATTATAGTCGCCTATGCTTACTATGAGCTTCTGCGACTCGTTAATACTCGAGTGTCAAGTTTTTATTGGTCGGGGTTACAGAAATGGTGCTACTGTAACCTCCGCTTTAATGTGCGATGGTTGCACTATTTAGTTGCTGGGATGAGGCAAAGGAGGAGAGGATCCAGGAAGTGCACTCCACTGCAGCAGGGGACGTCGTGTACGCTCCAGAAACTCCAGACAGGGCACTTTTTTTTATCAAATTCAGTCCAGTTGTACTAATGTACTTACCTATTACCAATAGTGTGTTATCCACCTGTGCAATGTAGTCCAAATATTTAGAGTTTAATTTTTTTCCTATCTCCTAACTGTCTAGCGTTACCTTAATACATTAGCGTACATGAAATAATTCCCTAGCTAATTTAATTTAATTTAATTTGTAAAAGTGACAAAGAAAATTGTCATTATTATTTTTTTAAATAAGCATCAGAGTAATGCATGAAATTCCTAGAATTCGTGATTTCTGTTAGATCAAACTACTATATCCGAACACATTCATATCGACGAAAAATGTAGGGCATCCTTATAACACGTTAATCGTATAACATTCAAGAGAATGGATGCACGATTATTATCTTAACTCAAGAAATTGAAATATTAATTTGAAATGAATAAATTCAACAAATAATTACAAACTTGCATCAATGAGGATATTGTATGTGATTTAAAAAATACGTTTGTGCAATTTTGAACTGGATCTCTCTCTCTCTCTCTCTCTCTCTCTCTCTCTCTCTCTCTCTCTCTCTCTCTCTCTCTCTCTCTCTCTCTCTCTCTCTCTCTCTCTCTCTCTCTCTCTCTCTCTCTCCCTCCGCGGTCCCAAAGAAAACCCAACAAAATTTCTGGTAGCTTTTATGTTTAGAGTTTGTGTCTAGGGTCCCCAAACTTCATAAAACGGCTCTGTTCTGGTTCTGGTCTCTCAAATTTGTTCAGACCCGTGGACGATTTATTTAACCAGAAAAAAAAGTACTTGTTAATTTCCCGCAGACTTTCCTTTCGCTAGAAAAACTTTGACACTAAGTTCGCCAGGTAGATTGCTTACAACTTTGAATTTCTTCTGGGAACAGACATCCTCTCGTTTAGCATAGCCAGTTAGGATTAACGTTCTCAAACTGAAAAAATTGAACACTCTAATCGAAGCTAGAATAATTCTCTATATTACTCCTAATTTAAAAAATGAGTCAGGAAAACTGCAATTTTTTTTATCCCTTATTTCCAAATGACACAAATCGCTTCTTGATTGTCTCTACTTTGTTGTTTGTTTCTACTTGACCCTACGCTAAAATATCTGTCAGACCGTTATCCTATCGTCTCCTAATTAAATTTCATTCCTGCTCCCTTTCCCAAACAGAGCGTATCCCATCCTTCGCAGACAACAATTTATAGCCATACGTCGAAGTTAATTGCTACGTGTTATGCTTACCACGACTAAGTATGCTCTACATCTACATTTTTGCATCCTTAAAAAATTCAAACAAGGACATCTTGGATTATATTATTGGGATTCTTCAAAACATTTCAAAACATTATTATCACATCACCACGTTACTGGCCACTTTAGGCACATCAACACCTTCAGTGTTAGATCTTATTTCGACAATACTGGTATTTAATTAGAACTTTATTCGTTAGGACCTGTGATAGCCCTTTTTAGGGCTATTTTTGGATTTAAATCGCATTACTAAGTTCTTTTTAAATTTTCACTTTATATTCTAGGGAAATTAATTATTTGCTAAATTTCACAATGATTGTTCGTTTTCGCTCTTTTTTGTTACTTAGTTTAAGATCATAGAGTCCTACTACCAGGTTTAACCAATGAAGTGTTAGTTCTTCGATACTGACAGAAAAACTCAGAAATATAGATGAACATACATCAATGTGTTTGAAATCGCCTTAAAATCGTTCCAAACATCAAAAGCACACACGTGGAAAACTAGTTTTGATATGACTGCATAAGATTACAGCAAGAGTAGAAGTGATATAACTGAGTTATGGTCAGGTCTTAGTGCCAGTCCCTCTAGTTAAAGAGAGAAGACAATTACCTGACTCCCTACTAGGTGAAGGTAATCACTTTTCTTACTTTAAAGAAAGCATCTTGTTAGAGCTGGAATTACGATGTATAAATCATACTCCTAATATATTAATATCAGATTCTATATTTGAAGAGGATTCAGGAGGGTTCTTATGGTTGGTACCGTATAGCATTGAGAAAGATGGTCATATATTTGGCAACAGCTTTATCGAAATTGGTTATACTTGTTCAGTAATTGGCGTTGATCTCTAACTAGAAACTACAACAAAGACCGGCTAAAATTAAACAAATACTTTTAGTAAGGCTTATGCAGCAAAAATGTTGATAGAATCTGGCTTTATATTGACCCGCCAATTATCTTAATTAAGATCAATTCTGCCACCACATTTTCTTGGAGATAAATATATCCCTAGAAACAAATACTCGAATTCTTGGAGGATAGGTTCCAAGAGTCTCTACGTGGAGAACGATGGTATCTTTTTAAGTTTTCTTCTTTCTTTTAACCGCAGTGATATATTTAGAGTTCGACATCTTGAAGTCGCAAGACTAATTTAGTATAAAGTCTTTCTACGATTGGAACAAATTCCTACATAGAAAATATCAATGATAAGTTGAAATAAAAATTTTTGAAATAGGTGTTCACCTTGTGCAAAATGTTTAATATATCATAATATGTAACACTCAGTACCTCGAAACCAGTTTTTTTTTCAACTGTTGTAATGTTTCCTAACTGGAGATTTGCAATAAGATTATGAAAAATATAATTTCTCTAACTCAGTGCAAAATATTGATACAAACAGCCGACTATGTGTCAAATATGATAGCCAGTACCCCAGAGCCCCGCCTATTTATCCGATTCCGCTGTTGTAATTTCGTGAAAACGTCCTTGGATTATTAATACCTCAATCTAGAAGTCAAAATCTCTTTTGGAAGTATTATGTGGGTCCGTTTATGGGCTTTAACGGCAATGTGGGTGTGTGTGGGGGGTTGTTATAAATACCTTCAAAATCGACAGCATGATTTTTCTTAACTTTTCCAATACTTAAAGCAGGCCATTAACTAGAAGCTGACCAAGAATGCCCGAAATGGAAAACCTCTATACTGGAATTTATGTAATGTAAATTGCTGACAGAATAGATCAGTGTACCAGCTTTACCTGGCTGGTATATTTTAAAACTTCTTTAATGCCGCTCCATGAAATATTTTGTTAATACTGCTTCCAGATGTCATACATATCCCTCAATACAAAATCTCAGAGAGGGATACATGTCAACATTAACTGAGGAGAGAATGCTGGGGTTTATATATGGACGCAAAATTAATTCACCTTAGCGGCGATTGTTATACGATCCATATATTTAGAACCTATTTCTCGCCAAACGGACTCTCTCTTAAGGCAGATCTCAGGGTAGTAACGTTAAATAGGATTTGGAATCAAAAGTCTCTAGGTACGCTCAAAAATTGCAAAATATTGATATCCTAGGTTCTTACTGTACGCGTGTTTAATTGCTGGTTCAATAAAAACCTATTTCTGAATATTGTGTACAAATTTCTTCATTTCCTTTTTGGGACCCAATAAATCCTTAGGTACCAAATATCATAGAAGAATTCATGTGCACGTTTATTGTTGGGTTTTTGTTGTTGTTTTTTAATATTATTTTGGAAAGGGAACTGAAGAAATTGAATTTTCTCTCAACTTTTCCTGCAGTTGGACAAGATGTGTAACAAGAAATACCAAAGAGTGATTGAAATCAAGTGTTTACGGTTTCCAGATTGTTGACTGAATCAGTCTTATATCTACCTTATTTGTATAGCTGGTACACATCAGTATCTTGTTATTTCTCCAATTAAGTTAAGTCCAATTAACGAATATTGTCAAGACTTCTGGGAGTCGAATGTATCTCTAGACATAAAGTCTAAAAAGAATGGTTACAATAAAACATCTGGTGACTTTTACATATGTGGACATATATATTGCACACCACAAATAAGTTGCATATAACAATTTTATATGTTAATTATTTAATTTTGGATTATTTATTATATTTTTCCAACACACACATACACACAAACACACTTTTAAAAAAATGAACAAAAGGAACAAATAAAATATGCAGTGGCAGAGATAGGCATGGGTGGGTGGGGTCATTTTTCTGCGGGTGCCATGCGAAGGGGAAGGCAGACTCAGGCGATTAATTCTTTTATTTTTGAAGCAGAAATTTTCACATTATTTCACCTTCAATGTAGTGAATCGAGGACAGTTCTTTACAACAATTATATTTGGAAGATGGTGGAGTAACTGACATCTATACTGTTCTCTCTAGAAAATTTTGGGGCGCCACTGAAGAACATTGCCCCCGGGCGCCTCAAACCCTCACGCTGCCAATGAAAATGTATCAGATGTCAAGAATGAAACTCCTGTACCGACATAAGTAGACAAAGCTTTATATCCAGTTCCGAGACGAACTGAATAGCTGTTTTTAATAATGAATGAGCCCCATGTTTCATGGTTACTCGGATCAATTTACACAACCTGGTTTGTATGCATTGTTTAGAAACTCTATGGAATAATAATAGTCATTCGGCGATTGATTTCAACTGGTTGAAGTTCATTTATAATTCAAAGACTCGACAGAGATGATTCCGTGTAAAATGTGTGCAACGTTGTAATGAGAATCAAGTTAATCGGATGAAGGGTATTCGAATGGTTATAGTTTTGTGTTTAGTATTTTAAGTGCTCATAGTCGACCTCTTTTAATTAAAATACGCATATTTTGCATTTTGTTCACGGCTTCCTTAACAGTGTGCGGCTCACGTACCTCTTAGTAACCAATCTTTATATTAGGCTGTAAGCAGCAATAACTCTGACTGAAAATTTTTCTGAATGCCAGACACATGGGCAGCTAGAAAAACAAGCTGAACACTGACACCATGTTTCGATACATAAACTAAAAATAACCTACTTGAGAAATGTAAGAGAATGCCCTATAGCCACGTATAGTGGTAAACATCATTAATTTTACTTACTTTCGTGTTCTGATGTAACAAACACGTACATTTTAAATTATCGTGTCCAAAATTATGTTTTCAGTGAAAAACAAGTCTGCAGCATTTTAGTAAAAAAAATGAATGAAGTTATATACAAAAGCAAAATCAGTGCTTAATACATTCAAAAGAAATTAACCCTATAGTGTCTTTCTTTTTTCACAAAATAAATCGCCTTGATCAAAAAGGGTTATCCACACCTGGTAAAGAAAACTGAGTTATCTTGTCTTCTACTGTTATTCGCTAGTGCCAGGCCTAGAAGCCAGTATCATTGGCCGGTAACTAGTCAAATATTTGTCTCCCTATTCGTGAGTACGACGTATCATTGAGAATACGTAACTGGGAACCAAACAAATGGTGCGATGCATTATGGGACAAACGTACAGATATACATTGATGCCAGTTCTCAGCCGTCGAGCACTGTCATCGAATAACAATTTAATAAATATCTTTGCTATATACTTGAAACGGACACCCACTATTTGCACATAAACCCCATAAAATCTGAATGGTTATTAGATTCCTGAATGCAGCTTTGGGCATGTAGGGATGCTTGTGTAACGAAACAACAATATGTAAAGTCTCATAAACTTATAGGGTTTCCCAGAATAGAAGTGAGCAGGGAGAGAGCTGCAATTATAAGGACAAAACAGAAACAAAACGCAAAATAAAAAACAATTATAAAATCTATCTAGATGATGATATTTGCAAGAGATCTGTTCTAAGTATTAAATAAAGTAATGAAAAAGAACTCAGCAAAAATAAACTATTGGCTGTATGACTGTCAGAAAGAAAATTTGTATCACCTCAGTTCTACATGAAAATATACAATTCGATAAAGAAGATTTATTACTGTGGATTACTTGAGTAAAAAGCTGACTAATGGATACAAAAATTCAATTTTACCAAAATGATCCTCATTAAATCCATGTGTTTCTTTATAATGAGGCCCTTGACATATTTTTAACCGTTTATCTGCCTTTTTGGCATTTTTCTCATGGTAATTCCAGTACAAATGTCTCAGACATATTTTAACCAGCATCTGCGCCACGTGTGCTTAATTTTACCCTTTTGACATGCTGTATATCGCACAGATCTTACTTTGAATTGCAAGATTCGATGAGTCAGTACAGCATTTGTATTTTGTACACTTACAAATGAAGAGCAACACGTTAAAGAAAAGTATACTCCCACAATTTCAAGTAAAATTAGATAAAACCGAAGGGCTTACTAAGTTAATAACCGAAGAAACTGATTTCAAAATTCACCAAAGTCTAGTCATACTGTATTCTAAAGAAACTATTTATACGCAGTTTCGACTATAAAGAATTTTTTACGGAATACATAACTAATTGCGAATTTACACTGTACTCTAGTGTCTCTGGATTTGTTTGAATGCGAGAAACGGAATGAGTGTTGTTTCTATGTATTGAGAGATTAGCTGCTGCGCGATGATTGAAGACAATCGTAGATTAGAGTGCACCAAGAAGCCGTCAAACGTGTAGTATTTCATAATCTAAAGATTTGTAGAGATCCACCCATCACACTTTGCACGTTTTTATACAGCCGAACGAAATGATATTAGGTAAGACCTTGTCACATGAGAAAAATATGGCCGATACTAGACCCGTACCCGTGGTTGTCTGTCTATCCGCAGCATACCAACCAGTTGATTAGACTGTAATGTTGCCACTGTATCACAAAGTTGGGAATCATTACAAAGACGCATTATCAGTCTTCCCTTTCTAATGCAAATATTTAGATTTGCACAACAACGTATATATTCTGGAGCGTACCTGATTGGAGGAATCAAAACAGTATGGTAAATTTTTTAAAAGCATAGTCATTATTTCATGGTGTAGATATTAAAGAAATAAGTATCTCTTATCAAACGTGTTTTCGCCGCTGATGAAGAGGAAGTGTGAGAAACAAGAAAATACACTTATAGTGATTCCGGAAGAAAACGTATTGGTAAGTATTTTGATTTGATTCTTTTACCGGTGTCAACCAGAAGATCCTATTGTTGTGATTTCGAAACTCACATCATCTAAAATTAGTAAAATTTTAAATTTCGTTTCGTCGACGTATGATTCTGATCCAATATTAGCAGAACCTCGCCAGTGGACGTCATATGGCATGTCAAACATAAAACCGAGGACATCGAAGAATCTCGCCAGTGTACGTCATATGGAATGCCAAACATAAAACCGAGGACATCGAAGCAAAACTCCACATGATCAGCATTACTGTAGGAAACATCAAACAGATTCTTATCTGTTAAAAAATTTATTTACAAGTTTAGTGTGAATTCATTGAATATTTTTATCATCCATATACATATATTCAATTATTTCTAAGTTTCTACTAGACAACTTATTAGATGACTGTACACCAATCATGACATGCACAGCTGAGATGACCAAACGTATTATGACGATACAGTAGCATAGATTGGCGTTACTATTGTGTTCAACAAGAGAATACAGTAACGTATTCACGTTACTATTGTGAGGGGTGTAAAATATACCCAAATTAGCAAAATACTCCCACGTTGGTAACTTACTTGGTTTTCTATGAGTATGGAATCTGAGCCGGACTTTACTCCCATTGAGATTCACCCGTGTCCAGGATGTTATCAGAAATCTGTATCGGATCTGAAGACTTTATTGTGGCATGTACCGGTGTCAATTCTTGTCAAATAATACTTCAATAATATATAACAAACAAATCTAAATAGAATAAAGCCGTCTCGATACCTAGACGTAAGATTGATATTGTCTTAAATTTTAATAGTGGGAATATTTAACGATCCATGCCACGAGTTCTATCACATACTTACAACAGTTGTATGGAAGAGGTGTTGTGTGGACGACAGGGGCGATGTAGTGATATCAAATAAACACATACTTAAATACCTGCTGTCAAAAACAACTGTGTTAAATAATAATTTCAGATGTAATTCATTACAAAGTATTCAGTTGGATAGTAAGAGGAAAATCGTACAGTTTACGTGAGAAATTCTTCGTTTCTACGAATTTGGTAAGTTGGGCATTACCACGCTCACAAAGCTTTGATCGGCAGATATTATCTGTGGTATATACAGAGTATAGGTTAATGATACAGTTTTCAGATACGGCTTGTACTACTAATGCAACATTGTGGCAGTTAAATAGCATAGCCTGTTTCTAATTTCTTGTTTTGTTCCATTTATATTTTGATCTTCTAACAAATTTCCTCTTTCCTTTTTTAGAAGCCATAACATCCGGTACATATATTTTCTAAGTTGCATATTTACTTGAATTTGGATATAGTTGGATCCAACAGTGGCGCCTCGTTCTCAATGAGTAGAAATAGTGAAGATTCGTGTTCAGATCTCTCAAGAACCTTAAAACTAACATATTCGAGATGACACAATTTACGACTGGTATAGGATAACCATACTGAAGCCGTCACGAAACAGATCCTGCAATGGTGCTTTGTTCGGGATCATTTTAAGAAGAGGCCAACATGACATTTTTTTTTTCGTTTTTGAACGGCATAAAGCTCATCCAAATATATATCGTTGATAAGAAAAAGAAACATAAGTCACATTATTACCTCAATTATCGTTGGCTGGTCTTTACAATAGGATATTTGTTTCTCCTATTTCTTTCTTAAATTTGGGGTTTTCTTTGCTTCTCATCATTTTTTGTTCATATTCACGTATTATAAATCTAGTTATACTTTACTGATAGATACCAGTTTCCGCGCATACATGTCACTCATTCAAAAACTAAGACACAACAATATTAACACAATACATGCAACCTGTTGAAAATGATGAATGAGAATGCTAAATGAGGTATAAACGTAGATTTGAATCAAACATTTTAAATGTGAAGAGTCATTTCCCATCGATGGCAGAAGGTAGTTATATAATAGCTTATTTTCATACGGCAATGCCGTGATTGCCAAAAGGTGAGGTAATAGTGTTAAATTATATTTGTCTTTAATTGTAAACCATTGAATGACGTGGTGATTATTAAATGTGTATATTTCACTCATTCCGAATTGACATACTGTTGAGATTCTTATCAGCCTCTAACTGATTTTTTTTTATTAAAAAAAGGTTCGTTTGAAAGTCTAAAAAATAATTAAAACAGTCATGTGTAGATTGAGCATTATATGAAAGTTAAAACCTAGTTGTTGTATTATATTTCTTCTCAATAATAAAATATTTTTTGAAAGATCTATGTGTGTAATTTATGTGAGATCCAGTTTGTTTGATCAATACAATTTTTAAACGCGAGGTAATGTTTTTATGTCAAATTACTGCGATAGAATACAGCTACAGAAAAACATTTCATATTAATATAAAAGAGATTTACAGTCCGTTATTTGTAAGGATAATGCAAAATATTACATCATAAAAGATTTGATGGGGCATAATAATATTTAATTATGATTAAATTATATTCAATTCATATTCATAAATATCTGAGACGAATTCCAAGGTAAGATCGTTTAAGCCGATGAAAAGAAATAATAGCCTCGTTTAGGTTAATCAAACAAGGACTTAAAACCACGTAAATGTTTACAATCATGAAATGTTGTTCAAATATGAGCAGTAGCATTGCCTTTGAGTGGATAACCGATTTTATTTGTTTTTACGGACCAAATATGTTTACGAAGTGTGCCAAGTTACAGTGTGGAGAAAAGCACTGGATAATTAAGAGAACCAAACACATAAATATGCAAATTTGAATTACTTGCCAATGTATGCCTTAAAATGTAAATGGATGATTGTGTAGTCTTCACGTTGATTACAACGACAAATACATAGGTATATTCAGCAAACTAAATTGATTTTTATTTAGAGTTTTTTCATGTATACACCGATAATTAATATCCTGCGTGAGCAAGACTTTATTTCGGTCGAAGTTCTATGGAATATGTACTCGAATCCAACTCTTTTGTACTAGCGTTTTATTCATTATGTAGGAAACGTTTAGATACCGTTTCCATTTATATCATGTCTACGTTAATTTGTATTGCACATCACATATGCATTGTCTCTACCCAAAACTGATAATATCTTGAGATATTTGAGAGGATTAAGGTTGTGCTTTAACCTTTATAACACGATTCATTGGAATAGAAGTTTGAGGTGATTAGATAGAACCTGTAAAACACGATTCATAGAAATAGAGGTTTGAGGTGATTGGATGCAAAATGAAGGCATCAAATGTTCGGAGGTACCACACTCGATGGGATTATGTGAAGTTCTCTAAGATTTATAGTTTTGGAGAAGATTTAGTTAGTTGTTTCTCTGTAAGATGCTTTTGTGTGATGTTTGCAATTAAATCAGGTTTATCTACGCTATAATAATTTCCTTTTGCGATATGAAATCTTTCTCGTCGACCTCACTTTTTATTGGCAAACTTAAGGATTAAACTTAATGAAGTATCCCTTCCTGACGAAATTAAACTTCATTTTTTAGACGTACTAAATAAGGAGATACATTATCGGGTCACTGAGTTTTAAGTTTAGCTTTGAGAATCACCGTTTTGTGGGTGGCTTCTTTTATTTTTAAAATTTTTTTTTTCATGTTTATTGTCATTGCGTTTGTTGCAGATACAGCTTTTGTGTGAGAGAAGGTAGAATGTTACGAATCTTGATCATCTATATTAGCAAGTATCATTCTATGTTTTGAATTCCTATAGGAATAAAATGGAAAACTTTGAAAGCGTTACTTGTAATGTTTGGCATTCTTAGTTGGCTTGTATATATGTATATAGTCGACATGTTTAAGTTCCTAACCATTTGGAAAGAGGATAACAAAAATCAAAACATGTTTAATTGCTAATGTTTAGTTCACTTACCTGTAATATTTATTAAAATAATCTCTTTCACACAAATTGAGCAAGAATGGCTAAGACCACGTTTGTCTCGTAAATACTTGACGCTGTTTTTCCTCTACGTATATGTGAAGTATGTTCTTGTCTCTTTTTGTTTATACCGCTTTACTATTACTAGGATGTACACACCATATGGCATTTGTTTCAGATTGTAAGACGATGATTACAATGGACCCTTGCTAGTAAAAAGACTGTGAAAATTTCTTTCTTCCAAGACGGTGTGGCAGGTTGATTGCTTCACTCAAACATGCATCCAAAACCAAAAAGTGTTCTTTCTAGAACCAAAACAAAACGCACGAACGTCGTTAAGGATATAGAAACATGGGCTTTATCAGGTACAGACATTACAAAGGAAACTTCAAGGCATGCCGGTCAATTGACCGAAAATGTCACAGAAGATCGAATGCTTCGGGGAAAACTCATTGAGCTTGGAAAAGAAAGATTTAAATTTCTTGCCAAGAGCGCTTATGAAAAGCACGTATTTATTAACAAACAAAGGAAAAGGATGGCTGTTCTAAAGAGAAAGCAAACAAACACAACTGTTGTCAAATCACCAACAAATTTAAGGAAAATAGATATAACACTAGATGAATGGTCACTGGATAATGTAAATTCTCCCATAAGGGCATCTCCATTTTTACGCCCTAAAACAGTGCAATTTGTACCTGATACGTTTAAAACAAGCTATTTAACTACTGGTCCGGCAGAACTCTTGCCTACCAGACCAAAGACAATGATCAACATTCGGAATTCAGAAAACGATAACCAAACGAGGAAGAAATTTTCTACTCCAATCAGGAGTCTGAGTAGAAACACATTAAAAATGCCCTTGGGGCGTTTCAGCCGGCCTCTGTCCGTCATAAGTCAGACTATGTCCAATGTGAGCAGCATGGAAACTACCAAAACGTGGGAAACATCGAAAACTTGGTCAACACGTGATAAATGTTTAAACACCTTTGGCCAAAAGTTTCCTGGAAAAACTGCTGATCCGAGATATTATAAACTTGAGGCTGCGCTGTCTCCAAACTATCCTTCCCAAACGGACTTGGACGTGGAAACTATAATTGAAAACCTGGAATCTTTACACATCCCATCGAGACGTCACACGGAACCCAAGGAGAAAATTTTAGAGAAATTGAGACAATTTATGAAAGAGCGGGGAATTGTCTTTCCCTAAAGCATTTGACTTCTTTCAGATCTCAAAAGTTGAAGCTGAAACATTATATTACTGAACAAAACTCGAAAGTTAGAATCTAATGGTTCTTCTTGAAACACACGTTTTAGAGAAATTCTCCACTACCAAGGCAATCAGAAGTTTGTATGGACATGTTATGTGACTGCAAATTGTTTACTAATCGGAATAGATATTCATTGATAATGAATGATTCATATTTTCTCTTACATGTCTTTTAAGATTTTGATTAATCATGATTCCAAGTTTTCCCTTACCATATCAGATGATTGGAATTTTACACAGTCATCATTGGTAATAGTTTGATTTTTATGTAATGGGTATACCTTTCTATTGGTGTGTCATAAACAAAAATTTGCGAAGTCGACATTTGCTTAATCGAAGGTCAGTCTTAAAGTTAAGAGTTGTGTAGGATAGCCACATTCCTAAATATATTGGTTGACTACCACTAGACCCCTTATTTGAGTGGGTGGCTGTGTGTATTGGTTGAAGCAGTTAATAAATCTTGAGGTATACAAAACCGAAGACTTGATACATTCATAAAGATAACCATCCATGTTTCCTCACATGCTGCTCGTGTACGTCTCATTTGAAACATTGGCAATTCCAGGTGTCCCCTTGCTGTGTGTCATTGAAACCTGAACGAAAAAAAAATCTCACCACTTTTAAAGACTGCAACTTTCTCATTATGGGCGCCTTTTTTGTAAGATAGGAAAACGCTTAGATGTATAAAATTATGGGACTATATCCGTGAACTCTGGCTATCATCAAATTTCGATATCGTTCAATAAAAGACAAAAAAGTATTAATTTTGATGTAGCTTGAGAACAAATTGTATAATTACATGAATCGGCAATAACTGTAACCTGAAACAATCTCTTATCTCTAAGTATTAGTTTCTAATATAAATACCAATCTGGAGTCTCAAACTTTTATTATCATTATTGCAAAACACATACTAATCAGCACACCTTGAAACAAAAACTTCACATTAATTGTTGAACCATAGTTACTGAACTATAAAATACAGGGACTATAAATAAGTTTCGGGGACTGTTATATGCTTCGTATACTTTTCGGGGACTGATATAGTCTGGTTTTACAGTACGAGCATCTGTGATAAAAATCAGCACAGTATGTAACTTTCGATATGGACGTTGCATACTATCTTTAACCATTAAACGTAGCAATCCGTGGCTGACATTACATCACATTAATAGATGGGCGCAGTGACAGAGAAAATAAAAAATAGGCAAAATTACGGTAATTAAGTATTTAATTGATTGTTAAAATGTCTACGTCAAACTGCATAAACGTTTCAACTAAATGTCTTAGTGATAACATACTGGAATTTCCAAAGTCTAGTCACAAACAGGTATTTCGCCTCGTAGATATCAATCTTGCATTTACAACAATCAAAGATGGATATATTGTACTCTTTATGGAAACAAATCAAACGCTTCTTTAATTATAACAGTTCATTAGATGGTGGAAATGGTTATTACAGTGAAAATTAAAAACAACTAAGGCCATAAAATTAAGTATTAGCAGCAAAATTTCGATTCCATGGAATTACATTTACGATATATTTACATATATCAATTCCAAACAAATTTACATATA
The DNA here is from genome assembly GCA_016746295.1 of Potamilus streckersoni. Classification (NCBI taxonomy): domain Eukaryota; kingdom Metazoa; phylum Mollusca; class Bivalvia; order Unionida; family Unionidae; genus Potamilus; species Potamilus streckersoni. Next base: position 1,232,984 of record JAEAOA010002031.1, on the reverse strand, counting down.
TCGATTCCAAACAAATAACTGAGCACATGAACCAAGTAAGAAATCGAACTTATTAAACTTAATGCCTAAAAATGGATGTTTTAAGTTTTCACAAATCTAAATTTGCATATTTGCATGTAATTTTATGTCCGTGTTTGCAATTATAGACATTGCATTATCCCAAATGTGTTAACAAGTGACACGAGGTGCAAGTTTATTTTGTGTGGACAAGGAAAACTGAGCAACAAAGATAATTATGTCCACATAATTCTGACATCCTTTTTATCATATCATGGTTGTCACGTTCTTGAATTTGATCAATTCAGCATTATCTGCTTTATAGATTGCCCGACTAAAGCGATGAACTTCGTTTTATGGTAAATCACACTATTCAGATCTACAATTTTATTTATTTATTCTTCTTCTGAAAATGTGCAGGTGAATTGTATGAGAGTTGTTCGGTGAAAAATAACAAAAACAATATTATGTCATCTCTCTCTTACGTGAGAGAATAGAACACATTTACATAAATGGTGTTCTGTCTAAACTTGAAACAATTCCATATTTATTAATTCTTTTATTATTTATTAATAACCTATCGCTTCCAAAGGGAGATTCAATTTCATGATAGCGATGATCTGTGTATATAATCGAAGAGTATACATTTGTAAATGGTTTGTCACGATACCGTACATAGTGTCTGAATAGATATTTTATTGTGGATTGAACCTGTCAATTATATCAGAAGAAAAGTTATGTTAATTCAGGTTTATTCTTTCTCAATAAAGACGAGTTATTTTCTTCCAGAAAGGCACAAAGGCCATTTTTTTTTTAAATACTAGTTACGCTGTTTATATTACTGTAATACGTATGTGGCAATTTAAATGATAATACTATAGCTAAGTTTAGAATGTCATCAAAATTAACATTTAGGCTAAAATTGAACAAATAAAAAAGAAGAGAAAGCTTAATTAATTACAAATATTTTTTATTAATGACCTAATCTATTTAGGAAAGGTAAGTTATTGGGCAAGAAATCCAATGACATTTCTCCTTCTGACAGTCAATATTAAAGCACTTGCAACATGGTATCTCACATGAGATATATGCGTACGAAACAGAATACAATTTTCAAGTCAAACAAGAAATTATTAAAAGGAAGTTTCTGATACTCACAAAATTTGTTCCGGAGCAGTTTATAACCACATATTATTAACCACATATTATTAATACCCTTCAATTTTTTTTTTCACCATCGATATATCAAGTGGCTTTTGAGATGTGTTTTATTATTTTATTATTTATTATTTTATTAAATAATTAAAAACTGTTAGATTTGTATTATTGTTTTGACAGCTTTTATTTATGAAATGGATTTTACGTGGGGTGGGGATCGTCTAGAGAGTATTTATTGATATGTGTGATGATGATTCATGAAGTATGTGCATTCGAATGTATTTGTGTGTGTGTGTCTATTTGCAGTACAATTTATTGAACCCATGTAATTCAAATTAATAGAAATAGCTAAAAAAAGACACTTTGAGGAAATTCAAGATGCATAAAAGTACATTTATTGCCATTATTATTACCAGCTATATATGGCACATTTATATGCCCTTTCTCGTGTATATTCGTTGTTGCAGGAACTCCAGCTTTCGATAGTTGTCGTGGTAGTCTTTCTTATTGATTAATTGGTGATTCCAATCTGGATTTCTGCCCTTTAAGCAGCCAATTTCATCAGAGATACCATCTAAGTAACTCCCATTGGTTATGAATAATGCATGAAACTCTAAACATTTTTTCCCATGAAGGCTATTTTTATTTGCATTTATCGTGCCTATTACATTTTCAGTGGTGTGGTTCTTTACAAATCTTTTAGTAACCTGCTTGTAAATCTACCTGTTTTCATATATCTTTTAAGTTTGATTATTCCATTTGATACAAAATTTCTTAATTTTGAGCATGTTCAAAAATGTATGAGCTTATTTTTATTTAAATTTTCTTTCTTTGTTTCCTTAAAATTCATTCATTCATCAAATTGTCCAAAATATAATTAGGACTTTATATCTTTGACTTCTTATTTCTTTATCTGAAATAAGGCATTGAATTGAAATATTTGGCAAGTTCCAGCCAGTTTCAGCGCTGGAATTGGAGGTCTATATGTCAAGTAGCAAAGATGAACAGTCTCGCTCGCTAGGTATTGTGAATCTGTATTCATCTTCCCCAGTACTGTCAAAAGGTTTGCTATCCGTCTCAGCATATTGAAGATACTATACTGTGGAATATGTTAAAACTCACAATCTTCTAACTTTAATTGCACTCGTTAATTAATCTCTGCCTCTAAATCCAAACGGCTTGCCAAAAATGTGAAACAGTGATAACTTCAAATCTCCTGCTGTATGAGAGTCCATTTCACAAGAGGAAAACAAGGTTTCTTAGTCATCTTGGCTTTTCATCTCAGACGATCTTGTTTTTCTACTAAACCCCGCCTTCTTTAGTTGCATTGTTTTAAATTTCGAATTTAATGCTTGGTCAGACTTTAAAAATGGCATGACTGTGAGAAAGATAGGTTAGCTTCAAGATGACAATCTATACTATCTCTATAGACCCCAGAGAGCACGGTTTATACTCAGAAACATTTTGCGAATCGTTTTAAGCATTTTTCCTAGATAAGAGTTTTAATGAGTAGGAATGATTTGATTCAATACAGTGTGTCTCACATTTGTAACCGTAACACCATCAACTGATATTACGGACATCATATTAAGTCGCTTGCTTCTTTTAAAGTTTCTTTTGTGACTCAGAGAACTCATCTATATCTCTACATTCATATGGGTCCAGAAGCTTGTTCATCTGCAGACAAATCTACTCAGCTAAAAATCTGTCGCATGCTACATGAACTTCCATAGTTTATTTTTTTAGGACACGTTTCATGCATCACGAAGCATTTCATTGTAGAGAAATACTGAGCGATTCCAGCAATGTACAGTTAATCGAGACAAAAATTAGTAATTAATATTATAGTGAGAATACAAAAAAGATAGTTTTTTTTATAAAAGTAGAAAAACTGAAAGAAACGGTTCAATGTTCAATTAAGACACTACATTTCAGAATAAATTTTCATGTGATAAATACCAGCAGTATTATAATACTCAACTGGATAAAATAATATTTAAAGAAATTGCAAAACCAAATTGTTGATACAGAACCAAAATATAAAAGGAGATATCAACATTCTCGTGCTCGTATTGAAACAAATATATATATATATATATATATATATATATATATATATATATATATATATATATATATATATATATATATATATATATATATATATATATTCACACACAAACACACACACAGAGTCGGCACTTGCCTTTCTGATTACATCGCTCAACATGCTTTCGCCGAAATCCTAGCTGACCACTATCTGTCAGTGTATCAAATTTTTCAGATTTTGCATTTTACATTTCCAATCTTGAATAAATGTTATCCATTATAAATAATGCCTTTGAAGCTCATGAACTTTAAGTTTTTACCCCCGTGTTAAAAAAACAAACCAACAAATACAAATTCATATACATCTGCTATATTTCTTTATGATAGAGAACCATAATTTTTAATGAATTTGTAAGAGCAACTTGTCACGATATGTACTCCGATTACTTTTGGCTCTTTTGCAGACCCAGTTAGACTCAGAAAATATAACTAAATAATCCGCGTATAAAATGATTAACATTTGTACCATATGCATGACAGCTCTATGAGCACTATCATGGAGAAAAAAAAAGCAAAACGCAAGCCATCAGAACTTTGACTTTAGCTTAAATCAATCTACGCTAACTAGCAGCAAATAGCTTACAGAGGAGAAGACTAAAAGCATATTTTAATTATAATTGTAATTCTGTGCATGAATTTGTAAAAGAACTAAAATTATGAAACTGTTGATGCCATATTGGTGCAAAGGAGATTAGTCAAGAAAAAGAAGTTAATACGAAAGACAATTCAGATGAAGCAACCAGCTGCAAGCAAAATATGACGATCACTGAGTTGGTAAATACATAGGTCCTTCACATACTGATTGTAACTTAATTTATAAAGACATAAAACATATTCATTACTTTTTCCTATTTTGTCTGGATACGATTATCGATTAATTTTCAAGACAGAGAAAAGAAAATGATCCAGATCAAGAAGTATATGCCGAATAATGATAATAAATATTTTGCGGTTTGTAAGGATATTATAATTAATACATTTTGTTTTAATAAGACGGTATGGTTTGCAAAACAAGAACAATGAGACCTTTAGAAAGTGTTTAAAATTATACAATTTTTAACGTTAATTTTTTAGAACACATTCTAAAATCTTAACAATGACAAAGTTACAGGAATAATGTAAAAGTGTGAGGAAATGGAGCCAAACTATTTGAGAAAAATATTTATTAGTACGATTACATGGATTCACATAAAGGTTTAATTAAACTTAATAACTTGAAATCGAAAAGATTATTAATTCCTTTATTAAACTTTATAACTTGTAATCAAAAAGATTATTAATTCTTAGTGGATCATAAATAATTGAAGAAGATTATCTGTATGTTAAAGATGTAATGGAATATTACAAAAGATTGTCAAAATTACTAACTAAAGAAAGATACGGTAAAGATATAGGACATATTTTGAAAAATTCCGATCCATATATTTAATGAGTTAAAACCTGGTCTCAGCCCATTATGATTGTGCACCTGGACAATCTAATTATTTGAAAAAGTAAGGTATAAATAGAGTTGCTCACAAATTATAATATGCTTTCAACGACATAAACTGGAATCAAACGAAACATCAGCATGATGCCGAATATATTTTCTAAATCAAGCCATAAGTATTGCATAAAAGCGAAGCCTACCACATAACCAATGATGATCCAACAAGTGAGGTAGGCTCATCAGGCAATTGAAAAGAAAGAGGAGTTTGGCAACAAAGAAGTAGAATACGAAATTCATGGGTAAAAAACTAGTCAGTAGCTAAATTATTGTGCGCGGTAATTACAAAAAGGAAATACATTGTCTTTGCTAACCTTCTTAGATTTGTTGATTTCGATTTTGCCCCAATTTCTATTGTGACTATGTGGTTTTAAACTAAGAAAAGGAAAACGGAAAATCAACATGTTTTGTGAACTTCGACAAACATTGTAATTCTCTAAGCTACAAATACAAAAAGCTTAAGATAATCTTACAGTATTGTGAATTAAATCCCAAATAATCCTTCAAATTTTATCATAAGTCCCAAAATTTAAAATGTTTCTAATGAATTCTAGACTTGTGTTAATGAATCAAGAGCCTTGAATGTAGCCGAGTACCATTAGTCTTGCTCTATCAGAATGATATAATTCAGAATGTCTTTGAATGGATTCATATTAACCCCAAAGTACTATTTAAGTTCAAAATTTAATGAAAACTTTGTAAATCTGCCGAATAATTTAAATCAATAATTACTCTCAAACTTTATATAATCAGAATCAAAAGTGATTCCACTAGACTGATGTTAAAATAGGAATAGATAATTATGTTGATCACTTCTTTATATAAAAAGCAAAGATACAATAAGATGACCAGGATGTGGTTGAAACGTTTGCTTCTATAGATTGCTAAGATCAAAAGCTATGTAAACATGTTTATAAGTATTATCTTAAAAGTATTCATCTACAATCATACACAAAGTTAACTATGTGATATAATTTATTAATTTTGTCTGTAGGTGGCAATGCTGCATAAAATGGCGATGCACCTAATATTTTATCTCACATTTAGAAATAGGCAGCTTAGACTTAGCTTTGGTGCTTCTTTGGTTGCATTAAAAATATGATGCATGCTGGGGTTATTTGATGCCTATTTTTGTTCTCGTCAATATTTTGGTGTGTGTTTAAGTTCTAGGAACTTTCTCGTTTTCTTTAGTTTTATTTTAATTATCAGGTCAGGTGTTGGGGTTGGTTGGTCCAAAATTTTAAAGGGTCCCGACTTTCCATGAAATAGAACCAAAGTAAAAGTCTATGTACCCTGTTGTAACTTAGCGCAAGTGTTGGATATTATTAAAGATAGTAATCTACCACCAAGCCTGAAGAAGCAAGATTTTTAGATATTGACCGTACCATTCATTAGTCTTCTTTTCTGAACCCGAACACCAACACAACAACACTTTTACTAGTCAAGCACGGGATGTATGCTAGCTAGTAAAACATATAAAACGAATAAGATGCCATTACAAGAAAAAGATATATATGAACACAACAAGAAAATAGAGACTGCAAAAACTATATTTTGCATTGACAGAACTTTAAATATATTTCTTGGCATGTTTCCTCTCATTAATACTATCTTTGTGTTTTTAATTTCATCGTTGTATCGGGAATAGTTATCATGTTCAGTTATTCTATGTGCTATAACTTGTTTACTTCATTGCTACATGTTCTAATATTAACATTGTTAAAATTATCAAGGTAACACTCAGTGCTACAATAGATTATCCAATCTAATGTAGGAAATCCCCAACAAAGTATCAATATTTCGTATGTTGTTAAGTAATATTCTAACTCTATCTGCAATTCATTTAAATTATTAATTGCAAGATATGTCTATTAGTATTACATCTCGCAATGACTTTGATATTTTAGATGATATAGCATTTACAAAAATGTCGTTTTCTTTATTTGTTTGAATCTGTTTGATCCAACACCTTGTCAATCAAATGTTTATCAGTTATTTATTTGCATATGCCATTTTCTATACTCAATTTGAAACTCACCAACGAATAGCTCACCATTTTAAAAGAAGTTGATGAATATAAAGAGATACATGAAACACAGTCTTATCTAATTAAGCTCAATTTAATTACCATGGCGATTTACCAAGTAACAGTCAAACATGTACAATTGTCTATAAAAAGTAAATATAAATATGTTAGCTTCTAACTATATTGCTATATAAAGAAGTGAGGCGAAAAAAGAGAGAAATAAACTGTAACAAAAAAATTAAACCATCAAAGCAAGTTAGTAAGGTAAAGAACTGAAGCTAGCAGCAACGAACCATAGACATGTCGGAAAATGGTAATGAATAAGTTGTAGAAAATTAAAACCAACGTATTCAAGCAGACAGCTACTGAAACTTAATAATAAATAAATTTTAAGGAAGAAATCTTGTATTATACAATATAAATGATTTAAAATCTGGAAATATTGGCTATAAAAAAACTGACAACCTAAATGAAAGATTTAGCAAGACGTTATAATGGAAAAGGAAGGGTTGATAATAAAAACAACATCAGTTAGCTATGGAGATGCAATGCAGGTAGATAATTCACAAATATGATGATGAAAACAGAAGTTGAAATATGTGATAAAAGGAATCGATGGCATAAAAATAGACACCAGTAAAAAAAATTCAACTAAACAAGTTATAAGGAAGTTGCAAAATACTGCAAGCATAAGTGCTAAATTAATTATACAATTAACAGATACAGACAATAACTTATATTCAATATCAATAACATTGCGTATAAACTTAAAGAAAAGTTACTAGTACAATTGCTGCTGGTTTTACAGTTAGTGGTATGGTAGCAGCAAGTTGTGGTCTAACAAAAGCAAATGTGGTTTATTCATTGATAAATTTAGAAGATGTAAGAAATATATTACCAACTATTTGTTTCAGTCTGCTAAAATAGTGGCAGAAACATATACAGGTATTATATGCAATATCACAAACTGACATTTAGAATACCTGAAAAATTATTTCTTTATTGGCTGATAATGACCTTTGTTAAATATTGCATTAATTAATTTTTCCTTGCAATTATTTTGAAAGATTATTTTTGGTAACAATAAATAACTATAAGAAAAAGGGTCCAGAAAAGAACCAATAACGTATCTACCTAGTTAGCAATCAATCAACCATTCAGTAAATACATTAATTATTTAAGTCGATCTACATAACAAACCTAATCAACGCAAGTTCCTAATGTCATTGACTTTATAATAAATATACATTTACACATTAATTTTAATTTTGGTTATAGGTATCTTGATTGTGGGTATTGGCATTCTGATTATCAATTTTGTCATTATGGCTGTGGGTACTACCATTCTGATTAAAAGGCTTTCACCATTTGTTTCTTTCTTATCTAATTAATGATTACTAAAGTTGCTAGCTTTATTTTATGATCTATATTTTAGCGTATTCTTGCAAACTATTTATCAGCTGCAGGTGTCACATTCTGAACAAAGGTTGTATTTATAAAAGTATGTATTCCTATATTAATTACTAATAGTTTGTAAATCTAACCTATTTTGCTATCGATTTTTAGTATCATAGTACTTAGCAACAATAATAAACCATCACTACCAATTAGAGTATACAAATAGTTTAGTCACAGTTCTGAATAAATATATTGATTTTTGGCAACGAAATTTGTTACGGTGTCTCGAACAGCAGAAACAAACTGTGTAATAGGTATTCTATTTTGTACATGAGCATCTAAAATACATATCACATCTGACATAATACTTTTATTTAACCAAGATATTCCTTTCATTGTTCGTCTACTGCTATCTTGCAGAAGGCAAAGAAAAACTAGACCCTCCGGCTTTTTGATCATCGTGTTAGCATTTTATTCATTTCCTCACCAGGACATTTTCGCAAGTTTTCAAATCTTCCAGTTCCGTAATGTTATATCTACATTTATAATCATTTAGCATATTAGCTTGTCTGGGTGGCTGTGGATACACACCAGGTTAGGTAAAACTGCTTATTTTTGTTTTCATATTACTTTATTTCCGCTACAAATAATTTCATTAGAAAGGAAGAATACGAAACTGTAAAACCAAATTTTACGCGGCAAGAGCAAACGAAAGTCTGGTACGAAATATTACTGATTGAGTTCTATCTAACAGTGATACTGAAATACTATATGCTCTCTCTCTCTCTCTCTCTCTCTCTCTCTCTCTCTCTCTCTCTCTCTCTCTCTCTCTCTCTCTCTCTCTCTCTCTCTCAATACAGAGTGACCATTGTGATGAACAAAGTGTATGACTCAGCTGTGTCCAAGCACAGCCTCTGTAAGCTTCTACAAATTTCACAATTACTAATCTTTACACCAGTTCATTGAAACTCATATTAGTTGAATAATTCGGCACGGCATGGCCATCATCGTCACACATTACAAATTAATGGCAAGTCACGTTTTTGTGTCCTGTGATATTCTGGTTAATTGTTACGTTTTCTTCGGGTTTTTATACCCAATTTTTAGCGTCTTTCCAAACATTAACTCTAATATCGAACGCGCAGGTACCAAACGTCATGACTGATGAAGTATAACATCATTTTTATTTGTTACACCAGTATGCATGTAAACAACCGTGTGATTTGTCTTAAAGGAACAAATTGTCTTGCTACTAGGTTCATTCAACTGTTAATAGCAATCCATTGCTCACGAAAACAACTGATGCCACGGAATTTCCGTGCACGAAATTATAATTAGCAGATGGATGAGCATGTCCATAATAAAACTTATCAGATGTACCGAAAATGTAAGACATCAAAGTACATACATGAATTCGATTTGGCAGATTTTAAATTACTCACATTCCAATATCACAGTTATATTGCTTGGTTAAACGAAGCCTAAATTTCTTCCAGCAAAACACGGTCTTATGTTGTCAAATTCTTCCGAAAAGATTGAAAATATTTATGAAGGCAACATTATGACAATATTCCTCTTCAGTTGTTGATATGGATCCACTCTGAAATATTGTGAAAAACTACGATAAAATAGTATTTTCAGCGGCTGCCTAAGCACCATAACTGAATAATTTGTCATGACTCGTCCAGAGATCTTGCTAAAGTCTGAACTTACTTACGCTGTCAAATTTTGTAAACTCTTTGGGACGAAACTACTCACTGAGAAAACGTTTATTTCGTGTAATTCTTTCTTTATTCCTTAAATTCCGTACCTTCCAGAAAATCGGACTTCTGAATGTTTAGTATTTATTGGTGAAGGAGACGATTGTCTACACTGGTCTCTTTATGCATTGGCAACGTAATACAGAGTGTTCTTACAAAGAAGTGATCATCTCACAATCGGACGTCATCTCCTCTTCCTCCCTCTCTCCCAAGATGGTCTCTACCTCTGACTTTTGTCTCCTCGGCTTCTTTTTTCCACGGAATTCTCTTCTTCGTCTTGCTTTTGTTTCTAGTGTAACTACCTCGACAGGTTCCTGCCAAGACAGCAATTTTGAAATTATTGTATCGGGTGAGAGACTTGCTGTTAGCGTTAGCCAAGAAAAAAAAAGACTATCGAAACTGTAACAGAATTTGTTTTTGAAAATACTGAAAATAGCTGCAAAATTTCCAAATTGCGAAATTTACCGTCAACTGTAACTCATATAAAAAAAAAAATCATTATGATTGTAAATGTTCAAATGATGTATGGGCATTGAATATTCGTAAACATCCGTGGATGGATTACCATCTTTTAGCCACAAAACGCTGTTTTTAGGTGCTGTTAGGACCAAGGTTTAAACCGCTGTCTGTCATTAGAAAAGAGTAAGTAGCATACGCTTTATATGAATTTTGATTGATAGAGTAGGTGGAACGATATGAATTTTTTTGGGTGAGTAGGCAAAACTTATATGATTTTTGATTGGTCGAGTAGGCCGAAGTTAACTACCTAACCCTGTCAAATAAGGAGGTTTTTCGACAAAAGTTCAAGGTCACAAAAATCACCGACGGGATCAATCTAATGGTGTGCTGAATTGAAGGCTAATTAATCTCATTTTATAGCTAATTAGACTGACAGATGCTTTCGTACGTCTAACTGCCAGGCCAATTAAGAGTGACAGGTACTTTCTTAAGTCTAACTGTCAGTCAGATTAAGAAAAGGAGACGGTTTCTAGATCAATGAAATTTACAACCGACAGGCAAGACATATAACAAGATTCTGAAAATATGAAATGAAATATTTTACTTGTCCATAACCTTTGATGATGGCCATCGTTCTCATATTTAGATGGACTTAAATACAAAATCATTGTGACATTGTTTAAACTGGATTATTACTTACACTGTTGATCGTTCGTTCTTTTCCTTTATACATTCTTTTCAATTTATAATTGACTGATAACAAGTTCTCTAGCCAGTATAGCAAACCGTAGTATTTTTGAACCCATGCGAACTCGCTATTTATGTAATAATATGATTTATGCAAATTAATATAATTTATGATTAATTTTATCATATTTCTAAAGTAAAAATATTTCTGTTGAAAGAAGCTGTTTAAATTTCACAACATCTGAACCAATATATAAATAAGATTTCATAATTCATGGCTTTCTCTAGAAACAAAGGACTCAGATAAACAAATAGTAGTATTTATATACAACACTTGTTTTTTTTCCGAAAGATGACATTTTCTGTTGTTATGTGGTATAGTTACTCAAACGCTCTAACTACCTAAAAATCTGTAATTATTCGCCCTAAATCTGAGAAAAGGTAAATATGTATTTTGACGTAGAGGCAAATAATTTTCAAAATTCGAGTCATGTTGAAAAATAAAACAGGCATCTACTTTGGCTAAAGTTACCACTCTGAATTTCATTATTGAATATACACATCGTTTATGGTTTGGACAATTTCAGCTTTTGTAGCTTAGAAAATTTATAGCATCTGATAAATTAAATAGATTATTCCAACATTGAACAAAATATTTATAACACACTTAATTCAATTGCAAATATGTCGGTTTATACCTAATTTTACACTGTTTTATAATTTTTCTTTCAGTTTTAGGTATGTTGGAGGAAAGATACTTATATCAAAGCGGGCAATGTAATTAACTTTATGCTACCGATAACTAAGTGCGTAATGTAATTAACTTTATGTTACTGATATCAAAGCGGGCAATGTAATTAACTTTATGCTACCGATAACTAAGTGCGTAATGTAATTAACTTTATGTTACTGATATCAAAGCGGGCAATGTAATTAACTTTATGCTACCGATAACTAAGTGCGTAATGTAATTAACTTTATGTTACTGATATCAAAGCGGGCAATGTAATTAATTTTATGCTACTGATATCTAAGAGAGCGGTGTAATTAATTTTACGCAACTACTACCAGGAGCCAAATGCGTAGTCACCGTGGGCAGCAAAACTAACTTCATCATCGGACACGATGGACAGGCGCCGAAGAAGACTGCTATCAAAATATACCTATATATTATGCGCCATAAAAGAAAGCGCCCACCTAACGTCAGTCTTTGTTCAGAGACTTTTTAAAACGATACTACATTTGTGAAATGGAATAAGCCATCATAAACAATAAACTGGAATATTTTGAAACTGAATGGCATGCATATTGTAATCAATCTTGGGTATTTTATCTGTATTTATGTATAAATATTTAGCTTTATTAGATTTTAGTGATTAGTTCTTTATTTAATCCCTAGGAACAGACGTCACAATGTTTAGTAATGACGAGACCCTGTGATAGCATGGATTAGTTTCGTACAAAGGTATATGTGTTTACCAGCATGAGATTGGGTCAGAGCAGGATAGAATATTTCCGGCTTGGATGAAGCCAAGTAGTTCCTATCTTAATTAAGAGGTGTTGTTCGGTTATGCCTTTTGGTGTGAAATAGTCATGATAGATACCGATATATATATATATATATATATATATATATATATATATATATATATATATATATATATATATATATATATATATCATGAAATGATTAAGGAGGAGTCAGTCCTTTATTTTGAGATACCTTTTATTTTGGTTACGAAAGCAGCTGGCGTAAGAAATGCGAATGTGAAACGCAAAGCAGTTGTGAATAACTTACATGTTGCTTACAATTTACCTGTCATACATGCACTATACAATCACTACTGCAAGTATGACAGTTAAATTGTAAGCAACGATACCAGCATCTATGATTGTGAAGTCATAGTTGCGCATTTATGGTCATTGATTGATTACAGGGAAATTGCAGTCTGCGCGTTCTGGAAACTTCAAGCTGACAACGACAGTTGTCTTGTAGTCTTTGAAAATAGTGGAAAACAAGGGATTTTCAGTGAAACTCAGGCAAGTATTTGATTCGCTTCGTAAAGAGACCAATTGCGTGTAACAATATATTAATTGAATAGTATAGCATAGTTCTGTCTGTTGGCTGAAATTGCCGAAATAAGTTTCCGAAAATCAATTGATGCATCTGCAGTCTCGTATGATCTTTGTTTCACTTTGTAAATATCGTCGTGAACTGGTTTAATAAGATTTATATTCATGTCTATTATTTAAGTATGTTCTACTTACAGTACGTTTACAGTATCGGTTTTTTTACTATTCCGATTTTCTGTCCATATTAATGAGATAGTTGATAGTTAAAAGTCTCCCACACCCCTATCTGCAGATAACTCCTCGTTTCAGATTGATTTTTATGACTCGCTATTCGTCGAAAATGCTTAAATGATGACCTTCAGACGCCTTCACGAAGGGCAAAATGATGGCTCATGCATTACACTGTCATATGGGAGTTGTCTTAATTCCAACTCATCTTGTTTTTTTTTTCATAATGTCATTTGGGAATTATCTTCAATTCTGCTTGCTTTTAATCACTAATTTTAGGAGCTACTTTAACTTCAATTCCGCTTGTTTCATCTCGCTGCCATTTTGGAAGTTACTTGAACTTACATTGGATCTAGGTCAGCTCATACTAATAAAAAAACCGAGTCTACCTCAAAATGTGTCTGGCACCTCTAAGAATTTAAGAATACGTTATATATTGAAATCATACTTATAATACTTAACATATATTCGTCTAAAGTAGAATATGGTTCAACGTGTACAATTAGTAATCTGAAAAACTGGACAAAGTGTAACTGGAAGCAGCTAGGCTAGATTCCAGTTTATTAAGTATGCTAGTGGAAAAGTCCTTTATTGGGGATAGATGGGATTAAAATAATCTTGCAATGCCCCAAGAATTTAACTAATCTACTCAGATCTTCTACACGAGATACAACTATCAATGATCAACGGAATACTAAAAATCTATTTCAATGTCACTATCGTTCTTTATTATTTAACATTATTTTTTCATCCATGATAAGCATTTGGATTCAGTTGCCTTTGCGCACAAGAAAGTATCAAATTATCGAAACTTTCAAAAGGAATCACAACAAAGGAATATTTTCTGAGCTTATTCTTATATAGCCTGGAGCAGTTAGTTTCCGGATCCATCGTGGCAATGAAGGTATAAAACTGGAAACTCGAATCATTTCTTATGGGGTTTTGTTTTTGGTGATGACGGTATGATCGTAACATCAGCTTAACTTTTTATTTCATTTTTTTTAGGAAACAAATTCTACACGCTTAACAAAATATTTCAATTCGGAATTAAACACAGTAATTTGTAACAGAAAGTATGAGATTCACTCAAACAGACGCTACTTTGAGTGATTATTATTTCCGTTTCTCGCTTCAAAGTGACTGCTTTATTTGACTTGACTTCAGTAAGATCTTGACTAAAAACTTCTTGTTGGTATGCACAATTTTACTCAGATACACATGCTATCTACACATACTATCTATAGTCAAAAACAATCGAAAAAATTGATAATAACTATAACCAACGGACTACACCAACCACTCCATCTGTTTCCAGTTTAATGTATACAAGTAGATTAGAAGATCATGCACATACATCCTATTTCATTTGTATAAAGGAAAATAAAAAGGCAATTTGGATAACGTCTAGTCGTTTGCTTTACCACTTGCATATTTCAGCTAAAGGAAGCGGAGTTGTTGGGGTTTGGGGTAATGGACACAATGAACAGAAATGGTGTACATCGATATCTTTCACAGCAGTGAAGTAAAAATACATGTATAGTACTGTACAAAAGAGTAGAAATTTATAGTGTTTAGAATACATGTTTTGGTTTATCTGAGTACCATAATAATTGGGTTTTTTAAAATAAAATATAAAAGATATAAATACCATATTAAATAAATATTTTAAAATAGGAAAAAGATAGATGAAACTTTAGTGTGCATTAATGAGTCTGAAAGGAAAACTGCATTAACGAAAGAAGCAGGTCATGAGAAATATTGTGATAAAAACTTAGCAGTATGATCACAACGCTATGTACACAGTAATAACAAGAAATTATTGGAATAAATATCGAAAAATACGTCTACTGTAGTTAATTATACTTTAAAACGAGACAAAAAATGGTGTTTGGGAGATTTGAAAGAACGAAAACTAAATGTGTTATGAACAAACAAGTAATATGCTTGTTTCTCTGCCAAGATACCTTTTCTATTAGGTGGCACGATGCTGACACAGAGTCAGTCGTTCTGTCTTCTTGATCGTTATATCCTTGTATGACGAGGCTCTGTTTCTTCTGCATGCCTTTCATTATTCCTCGTATCTATCAGGGAAGAAGAGCAACAGGCATTTAGTAATATATAGATAAAAATCTTTATTGAGATGATTCTGACTGTGTGTAGACTAGTAAACCTCAAATTCTGGTTGGCACCAAGCGAAAGTCAAAATTGATAGGTTAACAGGTTCAAAACCATATTCATCCAAATAAAGGTATATAATTGTTTTATTATATAATTTTCTATAACAAGAAATGGATTTTAGAACTGTAGAACCGCCATCTCAACCGATTATCTGCATGAAGTTACAATTATGACGTCAGATAAATGTCAATGATAGGATGCCCATACGACATGAAGAATGGCCATGCGATATTTTACATATATCACATCAGTGCCTGCCGGGGTTATGGCCACCATATTAGGACAAATGAAAAATTATCATTACGGCTGCCATTTTGAAAATATGTGGAAATAGGCACTAAAATAGGTTGGTAATGAAAAAGCGCAAAGGATATGTAACATGCTTTAATATTACAGTATATATATATATATATATATATATATATATATATATATATATATATATATATATATATATATATATATATATATATATATATATATAGTCACACTGAAGCTTCACACAAAGTGATTTCCAGAAAATGTGTGTGTTTGTGTGTGTGTGTGACAAATACTTAAATCTATGATACATTTACGGTTGGATATACGGTTGAACAAATATCGCAATGGAAACTTGAATGAAATCACAGAAGTACATTCTTAATTCTTAAGAATATCTTGCCTTGAAGGTGTTTGCTAAGATAGATTCTTCTGCCCTTTCGTCTGCTTCCAAAATTGTCCTCCTCCCTTGTTCTTCCTTTACTTTCGTTTTCAATGTTTTAGATGGAGTAGGTTCCTTAGTTTTTGAAAGCTCCTTCTTACACTATTATTCGTTTTCTTTGTACATCTGCACACTCTGAAGACCAATATCCTTTGTCGTATCAAACATCACATATACTATGTATTGTCACGCTGAAGCTACACACAAAGTGACTTCCAGAAAATGTAGAACGAGTGCTTACACTTTCATAATTATATTATAATAATAATATAATAATAATAATTTTAAGATGATAATACAATTAGTTCTAGGAAGGTGGTAGGTACATCTAATTTAGGTAAATCAAATTGTTTTAGATTTGACATAAACAGAAAAAAAAAACTTTTGCAGTGGGCTCTTAAAAGAATCGAATATGTAAAAATAATATACGTAATCTAGATATACATAAAGAAAAAAATGATAAGATGGATAACCTTTTCTTTTAATATTTCCAGCGGATAATTTTGAGAATTTAAATATAAGACTGTGAGAAAGATAAAATATGATAGTAATGAATGGGGACATTATGGGGACAATAGGAAATCCAGTCAAAAGGTTTCTGGACGATATGAGGACATGATTTTTAGGGGCAATGGGAAATCCAGTCAAAATTGTTTTGGGACGATATAGGGGAAATATTTATAGGGACAAATGAGCATAACAACACCAGTGGGACGATATATGGAAAAGATTTATAGGGTTCATACACATATGGCAAAGTGATTAAATCTTTTCGAGGAATGTGAGTGGCTCTGAAAAGAGCCTTTGGTTTCTTCTTCTATTTTCTCCAGTTTATCCACCATCTGCTCACTTTCTCTATTCTTGTTGTTGTTGTTGTTGTTGTTCTTCTTCTTCTTCTTCTTCTTCTTCTTCTTCTTCTTCTTCTTCTTCTTCTTCTTCTTCTTCTCATGGTATGGTATCCCGGTCAGGCTGTCCCATGGATCTAAATTTTTCCTGTACCGTCAGCCAGTTTTCATTCAGTCTGTCAAAGTCTTCTTTTTCTTTCTGTTTTCGTTGTCCTTTCTTTCCTTATCCCAGATATATTTTATCTTCTTCGCCTCTTCTTCTAGCACTTTTCTCGTCATTTCTTCTGATTTCTTTAGTTGATCTACACTTCACAAAAGACCACTCTGTGAAATTCGCACTTTGTTTTAAAAGCACATCACTTTGATCACATCATCAAGAGCATGCTTCAATGTTCCCACTCTAACATACTTAGGCTGAATGAAGCCTCTTCAAGTTTCCACTTCCTCTTCCATCATGCCTTTCACTAGATCCATGGCTACTTTCAGGCTGGTCACTTGACTTGTCACAAAGTTTTTGGTAACTGGATACCTCCATTTATTTTTCAAGCTTTTCCACAACATAGACTGCGTCCATCATCCATTAACAACTGTCTTTCAAGTCATTGGATAGATCCATTTTATATAGTATGACAGAGTGGGTCCAATGTCAGAACGGGTCATGGGGGTAATCTGAGGTATTTTTTTTTTACTCTGACTTTTTCATTAAGATTATTGTTTTGTTTTTTTTTTAACATAAAGCTCGCGTCGAGTACCTGTGGTAACGAGTGCCCATGCAGAGGAAACAGATAAACCAGAATATAAACAATTATGGAGGAGTATTTGATACACTAATGAGTAAGAAAAGGGAGAGAAGCATAAAACCTTTTGGAACAAGCAGGAATTTATAAAGAATGTGTGGACTTTCCGAAATGCAGAAAATACACGAAGTGCTAACCCCTAATTATTAGACGGAAGTTTTCCCTCAAGACATTTGTCGGTATCTCATGTTTCAAGGAACACACATTCCAGACGGAAAATACATTAACGTCTTCAGCAGGAAATCATTTCATTTCCACTACCAGTACCAAACGATTTCGCGGATATGATTATTATTGTGACAAAAGTGGAAAAGGATTTAACACTAGAGAGCAACATATTTATTTTGGAGAGATATGTCCTGGCCTTTTAGCGTCCAAACATTGTGTTCTGGAGGGACGCAAACTGTTTCTGCACTCCAACTACAGAGAAACATTTGTGACATCACAAGAAACAATCCACAGAAAAGCGCTTCAAAATTATTGGAAGCGTTTTCAGAATATAGACAGCATGTTCGTACCAATGTCAAATATGCGCAAGTTTAACCAGAAAAGAAACCATGTTCTACTTGACGTCAAGATATCGAAGTGGATCATCAGTGTTACAATGAGATACAATGAATCAAACGAATTACTGGGTCAACAAAGCCTAAAATGGCGAACATGGCTTGGATTTTTATATTTTCAACTTTGAATGTTCACAAGATATAGAGATTCACATTTCTAACTTTTGTGTTACATATCGTGCTTGCCCCGAATTTTTTTGTGTGTTCCTGTTTAGTGGATCCCATACTCTTCCTGATTTCGCTCAGCTGGTTTATGACCCCGATGATAACCACTGGCATGGAAAAGAGGTCAATCGTTACGGCAACCGTCAGAGTAAGCAACTGTTATTTATCGCATTTTCTCGTGAATACGGCTGACATTTGCTTTTTTGAAACATTTTTTTGTTCAGAACAAAGATTCTATAAGTCCCCATAAATGTTGCCATGATCATATACAAGAAAGTGACAAATACATGATTTAAAAATTTCAGTAGTTATTTAGTTATACCATTGAATAAAAAACAACCAACCGTTAGAAAGGACTGAAATGGTCAAGGGATAGTTTCCTCACTTTTTCAATACCAATGTAAATAAATATGTCGCGCTCCCGCTCATTACTATCGCACCGTTGGTATGCGTGTGGTAAAGCTAAAAGCTATATATGCCCAGTACCTACCCTACTCATCGAATCCTTTTCTTTGAAGGATAGTGATGAAGTACTATCTGTCTGGTGTTGACGTTCTACGACGTTTCTGTGCAGAGAGTCGTGAGTAATTTCTCGAACACGGAAGTATGATGAACCTTGAAGCAATCTTCAACTATTTATTAGTGGACCGAACAAAACTCATGCATGAGAAGACATGGCTAGTAGTTGTACCACCTCAAACACAACAATCTACAAGCCATCGATATTCGGCCATAGTTTTGCTTTCGTTATATTACTTGTGACAAACTCAAGACAAGTGGATATAACATGCATTAAATGGTAGAGAAAAGAAGAATGGGTCGTATTTGGTCGGTGATTAAGATTAAAAAACCCACAGATCGTGTACTAATTGTAGGAATGTTTATTTCAGCAAGGTCAATCGTCTAATCCTTACCGAGAACTGAAAATCCCGTACAGTGTCTAGCATGAAATATTTGCTTGATAAAATTTGCTAACGACGACAGAATTTGGAAATTAAAGGATAACAAGTGCTGGAAATGTGAGAATAAAACATTAAATGACGTTTGAAAACAGTTCGTGAATTTCTACAAATCATCGAAGACTACAATGTTGTGAACACTGAAAATTTGACTCCTCGTGACAGCATTTTGGAGATCCAATGCTGCACACTTATTGTACAAATCTTGCACATCTAGAGAAGAACGGACCAAATATATAGATGGTGTGCTCCTTTTACCCTTGGGTATGTAAATATGCTCGACTTCCTTCAGAATATTTTGATTGATTAACGTCAAACACAATCGACAGTACGAAGATAAGATATCCACTGAAGCTTTTTTTAACCGTCCCATGCATCTTCGCTAGCCAAGGTTCCAATTAGATAACCCTATATATACCTTGGCGTATCGAACAGATAATTTAGTACTTTTTCCATGCTATATCTAATGGATTTCATGAGTTGACTCCTTTAGTATGTAATGCCAACTAACCAAAAGTCTTTAACAGCAGTGCATTCTACATCAGCCGAAAATGGTGGAAGCAATTGTGCCAAACAAAAACCATCAAAGGTATATTTTAGTGAAAGGTATTTGTACAAACACTTTCTGGCAGTGGAAAATTGCTTAATTTTCAGTCCATTCGAGTCTTGTGCACCTCTTGTCTCCATCATGTAGGAACAGTGCTCATATTTAAGCAACTTAATTTTGACTGGATGCGATAGCTTGCTGCCGAATCCGAAGTAATTCAGATCCGAAGCACAGAAATGTCTGCTCGATACGCCAAGGGTGTAGATAAAGTTATCATATAGGAACCTTGGTTAGCGAATATGTATCCCATGTTTTCGCTGATGTTTTCCCTATGTCATACGTGTGCTGA